>VZRR01011318.1:921811-968710 GCA_013398015.1 Oreocharis arfaki | reverse complement strand
CCCCCGCCCCCCCATGCTTAGTTTCATGTGGTTTCTGCAAGCTGACACTGTTTACACCATCAGACACATCCAAAGCGATGTGAGTTCTTTACTCTCACCGAGGTTTGGAGCCTCCTTGCAGAGACACACTGGAGTTCATCTCACCTGGCACAGGCAGTCACGCTTTAAGACTGTTACGGTTAAGGACACTTCTGTTAAGGGCTCTTGTTTTAGAGTGTCTGTTATAAGGACAGATATGTCAGTCAAAATCTATGAAGTTGGAGAAACCTGAGCAAAGTTTCCGTTTAGAAGTGTTTAATTTAAAGAAGTAATATATCTATTTAGATTTTTCAGGTTTTTTACTTTTACTGAGAGCTGTACTCAATTATGGTGAGTTTTATCCATTTCTGTTTAGTTAAAAACGAGGGAAATATTGTTTCATGTCAAAATAAGAAATAGGAAAATGCAACTTTGATGTTTTTTCTGCATTTCTATTTGTCCACTACTGTTCATTCCCATTTAAAAGGACATGTAATTTTTATATCGCTGTTGAAGTCATTGAATGAACACCACTGTCAAGTTATAACTGGTAAAAAGGGTTTGATTTTCTGAGGCAGAGAAAAGACAAGAAATCATCTCAACCATGGTATAAGTGAAGACATAACCATCTCACTCGTGATAGCATATCTCTCTTTCACAACTTTAATATTTTATATTTAAAAGTGAGATTGTAATACTCGTTTGTCCATGGTATGTCTGATTGTTATATCATTCTTTTCCAACCAAGTCCTAATGAGCCAGTTTGTTTCATCCATCTGAACTATTATCAGCAGAAGGTTGGAGGAATGGGGGCAAAGGTGCCTTTATTCATTCTTTACCTGATTCCACTTTCCAGCTCCACAGGCACTGTCATAGCCTGTGTTGTTCCCCCCATCTCTCCCCTGCTGGGAGTTGGGCCCCATGGGGCTGTTTGGAGAGTGGACAGCAGGCAGCTCTCAGCAGCAGGCCCTCTCTTTCCCAGTCTGGTCCTCCATCCTGAGCTGAGGTGGGGGCACAGACTGGGTTTCTGCAGTAACTTAATGCTGTTCCAGGGTTCTTCTCCCATAGCTGGTTTTCCTTACACTACTATGATGGCACAAAGCTGTAAGGACCATCCAGGCCTGTTCTCTATTTTTTCATTCTCTGACAGTTTTCTTTCTCCTGTTTGTAGATAGTTTATTCTCACTCTGCATCTAATTTTTTTTTTTCTACAATCTTGCTTTGCTTTTGTTGCCACGTGGATGCATCCCACTCTGTATGTTGGCAAACGTAAACTGAAATTCACAGGTACCCTGATGTCTGAAGTGCCAGCTGTGTCTGAAAATGCAGTATCTGAGTGATTCAGAGATCAGGATTCTTCATTTTGTTTCTCTTCTATCAGCATATGGAATAAAGTGGCATAGCAAGGAAGATATCTGCAGCAGAAATTTAATCAGAGTTTTCACTTAATTGTGTATGTCCTCATCACTTACAGAATGACATCCTATATCAAGGAAAACATTGATTGAATCCTGATTGTATCCTGAATAATAGGTAAGCCTATTATTCAAACAATGCCTTGACAAAAATCTGTTGAAGGTATTTTCATGGTGTTCTGATGTAAAATTATTGTGTGAACACAGAGGCAAGTTATTACTAGCCCGACTTCTTTATTTGCTCTACAATACTGCAAACCCCCAAATCGTTAGCATTTACTCACTCTAATATTTTCAGGCCATTAAATACAAAAGGAGTTGTAAGTTGTGTGGCAAGCAGCTTTTAAGGTCTCTTTCATTCTAGCCTAAAAAACTAAGAATTTGCAGCTCCTCCTCCCCTTTGCTCAGAAGCAGAACAGCTCCCACTATCATTCAGCTGGAACCAGAACAAACAGCTGGGACAAGAACCATGTGGCATCAGAAATCCTGGTGACTCTCGGTTGCTTTGCTACCCAGGATTGTAAAGAATAAAGATAAAACGTATTAGGAGGGAGGTAATAACTTGCTTCTGTGTCCTTAATGAAAGCCTGTATTTTTGTTTAAGATAGGGAGTAAATTAACTGCGTAGTGTCCGGAGCAGAGGTTTGTTTCTGTGTGCAGGTTTAGAGCCTAACTTAAGAGTCTAAGTACAAGATAATTGCACAGGATAATTCTCTGATAGTTTCTAGACAGAAATTGTTGCCATCTGAATCCTAGACTAAGCTGCTGTTTTAAAAATTTCATATTGGATGTAGTGAAGGGAAGAATCTTTATTTTGAGAGCTATTGTAATGCAGTGACCTGTAACTGGAAGAATTCCCTGCATTGCCTGTCTTAATTCATCACCATATGTGGGAGAGAATGTTGAAAAGTGAAGATAGGTTAGAAAAGAAAATTGGGGTGTTTTAGGTGTTATTTCCACACTCTCTTTAGCACCTCCGCATTCCTATTATTTTCTGTTGGTTTCATAACATCTTAATTCACAGGATCAGAGCTTGATTTTCTGATTAAAGATGGGTAAAATTTTGAGGATCTCTTGTGGTTCTGTTGGGAAAGTTACATCTTTACACAGAAAAAGAAGCCGTGGGCACTCATGTTCCCTTTTAATAAAGTTAAGGTTCCAGAAGAATGTGGGCTAATGTTCTCTATGCTTAATGCATGATTAATGCATGCCTAGGGAGCAGGCTCCACATCCACCACAGCAAACCAAACCCCGTGAGAAGGCTTTTTCAGTCCCTTCAATAGGAGTGACCAAACATGTTTCAGGAACCCAGCGGACCACAATCAGTCTCAGGCAGGCTATCTGCCTCGTGTGCAGTGGAAAATACCTGCATGTTCTCTGCCAGGGATTCCCCCAGTGAAGAGGAAGTCCCCTGCGGTAGTAAGTCAGACTAGTCATATTTTGCACTTGTTTCCTGAAGATGCTGGCCAAAGAGCCTGATTTGGGCTGTAGTTGGAAGAGATGAAGGGGAATGTCTGCACTTTGATAAGCCTAAATTATTCCATCTGCTTTATGGAACCTTATACACAATACAGCAGTGCCAATACAGCAGCTGCCAGTGGCTAAATCCAAGGACAAACAAAGGAAGAAAAAATCAAACATCTTTTGTCTCATCCTTGGTAGTGACTATTGCAGGGAATAAATGGAATTTCTTGCCTATACACCTGGGCAGAACCTGGCAAACTTCTCTCTGCTCTTCCCTAAGCTGCGTCTGTAGAACTTTAGGGAGCAGGGATCAAAACGGCAAGTGCTCATCTTCCTCAACTGCACAAAAGTAAGCAAGCAGTGGGTGCAGCAGCTTCAGGGTAGGGACACACTCTCTTAATAACACTAGAACTGTTGCCAAGGCTGCAAAATCGTGGGGAAGCAGTGGAGAGGACACAGGTGAGGCAAACATTTATTTTACAAAGCTGGAAAGCGCAACACAGGAACACATATCTACTTCCTAAGTAAGCAGACTTTTTCCCCTGCATAGCCTTACCACAGTTCAGAGCCCTGAGCTGCACACAAGTGCATCTTGGTCTTCATCTTGTCATAATAGGTGTTTGTAGGAATTTTGCTAAACCTTATAACTCAGTTGAGAGCCTCCATAGCTGTACTTATTACTGTATTTTAATCCAAGTGAGCCCTTATTTAGCCCAGCTTTGCATCTTACATAGGCATTTCTACCTCTGCAAAGTGGATGCTTCTTGCATTTTACAGTTAATTTGAAAAAGTGGAAAGTAATTAGAGAATCCAGCACACAGTTTCTATTTGAAGCATTTCTTTGTCTCCATTTCCTATGTTTGGCAAATTTTTGGAACGGGAACCCATGGCATTGCTGAGGACTAGGCCCAAAAAGGCAATTTGGTATCTGTTGCAATTTCTCACTATTGGTGCTGTAAAGGCTAGTAAAGTACACAATTCTCAGGGAAGGCCACTCATTTCAAGGGAGATAGATTAGCAGAGCTAGATACTTAGACAGTGGAGGTCCACAAATATTTGACTCGGTAGTTATCCACTTAACCTAGTCATTAGGAAGTGGCAGGGAGAGACATGACATCAGCACGGAGTCTTCCACAAATATGGGTACACACCTCTGATTGGGGCTTTAACTATAGGTAGATTAGCTCAGTTGGATAGAACGTGGTGCCACTATTGCCAGTGAGCTCATGATCTGGATCTAGCAGAAGACCCTTGCCTGTCCAATCTTCTGCTGACAGAGGCATTGCTGATAATGAGGGAAGTAGAAATTTAATTCTGTCTGCTGCCTGAAAGATTTTCAAAAGAAGATTAAGCAAAAGAAGCTGCCCCACAGCTTATACTCTCAGAAGTGTGTCCTAACCATTACAGCATTTTGGTGCTTGGCTTATTTGTTCGCTCTCATTGTGTCTCTTCTCTCTAAAATATACCTACATCTTCACTGGGTTGGAACTGAAAACGTGAGATGCCTAACAAACAGGCTAAAAGTCATTCTCTATCTTTTGATCTTTCACTCTTTCAATATTTAATGATCCCATTCAAAATGGAACAGCATTAGCAGGAGAGATTAGGAAGTCCCCTGTCCCCTTCCCACACCACTGCATGTTTTCAATGTAGCTACGTGAGACAAAGAGTCCCTCCGGTAAAACAGGTGGCTTGTGCCTGTGTCTCTGGCATCCTCAATCAAAGGTCTAACCGCTACACATTTTGAAGAGGTGCTTCTGCCTGTGCTTTGGTGAAAGCGGGAATGCTTGCTCTGCCAGGACAATATCTGCAGGCAAGATTACAGGATCCTTAGCTTGTGAATCATGATTGTCGGGATCACAAATAGGTGTTAAATTGCTTGATGACATCAGGACTTTGGGTTTCTACTCATGAGATCAAAGGTGTGACTTACTTAAACCAAGAAAACACCACAATTCACCACTAACTGGAGAAGTACATTAAAATAACAAATTGTGTATTACCGATTCAAGCATGCCCTGCAACTGTGTGCTGATGCAGTAGTGAGGTTTTCATGCATCCGGTTCAGACCAAGTGGGACAAACAGACCTGACATGATGGGTGAACGGTCAGTCTCAGTGAAGACATTTTTGTTTGAAATTCCTTCCAGTACGGTGCACTGTGTTCTGCCCTGGACATTGGGAACCTCCCTTGGGATGAGGCTGACAGTCCTGGGCGTCTAACATGGAGCCCTGGGCAGGGTGTGGGAATCCCCAGGAGAGACTGGACAGGGAGAATTGGGCTGGCAAGTGCCCTCAGGGTCCTGACACTACGTCAGTAAAACCTCTTTCAACAGCTATGTATTTTTGCTAAAGAGCATTTTATTTTGGTTATGGACACACAAGGAGTATGATTCTGAGTATAACATTTCTTCATTTCTTAAATTTAGTTTCCATATGGTTATATATACATAAATCCTGTTTTCCAGAGAAGAAGAATTATTATCTTGGAAAAAAAAATGCTATTGAGAAGAAGCAGAAATCAGTCACTCCCAGGAATGCCCACTAATTCAGCTAGATTATTATTATATTCCACGGTCACCCAGCCAGGGTTTATTATTCCTTTGAGACAATGGGAGATATAATTTGGCTTTGGATGAGTTTCAACAATAGCTTTTCCCTCCTGCACGCCGGCAGCTTGGATTGCGCTGTGTTATGGGACCAAAGTTCCCGGTGGCAGGGGATGCCAGCTAAATGGCTTGCTGTGCTACATCTCTTGAGGTGAAATGCCATGGAAGCTGTGAGCTGCACAGCTGCCTCGGCATCTGCTCACAGAGCCCACAGATCTGAAACAATGGGCCAGAAATTGGATGGCAATTTTAATATGATGGTCTGCCCATTACCGGTAATTAAAAATCCATTGGTAAGAGTCCAGAAGGCAACGGAGGCATGTGAAACAGACACAGGTTTCCTCTCACCTGGGTGGACTAGGATATGCTTAGAAACCAGTATACTTCTTTTTTCATGCAGACCTACTGCAAACTCCTTGGAAATAAATGGAAACATTCCCATTGGCCTTAATGGGCTTGGGATAAAATCCTAATTGCCACTATAAAACCTTTTTTAATGTTGCCATACATTATTTGCTGTGTATGTATTTTAATAAAACAGTCCTGAAGGTACCACAGGGAATGTGCTCCTTAAAATGTGTCTCTATTTTGAAACTCTAACAAGGGCAAGCTCTCTGACAGGAGACTTCAGCTTTACTCTATTTCTAAAGGAAGGCTTAAAGCACTTTTTAATTTTATAGTGAAAATAGAGATCTGCACAAAAATCTGTGGGTTTCTTTAGGGAGAACCTCACATAAATATTTTTTTTATTCTGATTCATAACAGTTCTTTCCCTCAACTGTGGCTTTGGTCTGGAGCTCAAAATGCAAACCAACACTGGCTTAGAAGCATCAAAGCTTGGGTGATCTGGTTTCATTTACTTCATGTAGTTTGATCACCAAACCATATCTATAGGCAAGTTCGCTCAAAATAGTATCTAGATTAATTCAACAGTTAATGAATGTCGTAGCAAGGCTTTTTCTAAAAATTACATAAGTTTTAAACTTACAATGAAAATCTAAACTGGTGTGGTTTTATGACACATAGGATTTTGTTGTAAGTGCTGTGGAGTAAGAATGGTCTTTTCTGGTAAAATGTAGAATATAAAGTGAGAAGAGCTAAGCAAACTTGTGGAACAACACAAACTGAGCAACTTTTCCTCAGTTTCTCTTTCACAAAATATATATAATAGTCACATGGATGTCAAGAGCTCAGCCCCCCTCTCCCCCCAATATTTGTATAGATTTATGAATCCTTCAGGTCGAGATGCCAAATATTAATAAAACTCTTGGAAGCATCAGTGAATGCTACAAGAGTTTTAATTTTCCACAGTATAGCTGTAAATGTGAATTAAATACTGTTTTTCACTCCAGGAACAGAAGGAAATATGCATCTAAGATCTCAGGTTGCAGCTGTATTCTTGGTAGCAACAATAACATACAGTTTTAACGATGATGTAGGAAGATAGAGATCCTAAGGAAACTACAGATGATTATTATCAGAGTTTCAGAGAGGAACTTTCTTTTAGGTTGTTTGTTTTGTGGTCTTCTCTACAAGGAACTTCCCATGAACATATTGGTACATAGCTGATGGCAGGTCAAAGTGCAGTGGCTGAAGTGAAAGAAAAGCTTCCATTTCTGCTGTCTTCCATAGGCATTTACCCTGCAGCAGGGATGACCAAATGGCTTGTGAATCAGCTTCTGAACCTTGCAGTTCAGCATAAACCAAAATCAATGTTGGTTTACCTTAATAGGCCAAGCTACAGTCTGTGGTGGTTTAGAGCTGATTCATGAGCTGTTCAACTCCCTGCTGTTAGGAGCAACCTCAGGGAGAAGTCTGGTAACCTCTGTAAGGATTCCTGGGAGAGGAGCAGCCAACACTTCCACACCTTCAGTTTAGTTTGTCACTATTTACTGCAAGCTGTAAACCTCTACCTATCATTCTTTTGGGTGGGATTGAGATTGGGACCCACATTACCCACTACTTGCAGCAAAGATTTAAGGCTTGGTGTGCTATCCCACGGGATCTCAATTTAGATCTGCATCTAGCCCTTGTGTCTCAGGGACACAGAAGAAATCAACCAAACAACTTTCCTGAAAAGAAAAATATTATGGAAAATGTTTACTTCAAAACGGGAGTCAGTCAACAGCCTGTTTCATTTGCCAGGTATTTCCCTTCTGCATGAGTACCAGGCAGGTTCCATGTATGGGTCTGTCATCTTTGACCATAGTGGATACCTAAGTTTTTCAGATGAGGTCTATTTCTGTTTTCTTTTTATTACCAGTTTTTCATATAAATAGGGTAGGTTTTGAAACCTTTTTTTCTCCAAACCTCACTTTTGTCACAGTTTATGTTCTAAAGCCACAAACTCTTGCAAAGAGTCATGGTGCCAAGAGCACTCTGGGAGGGTACATGCCACAGTAAAACCTTCCTCTTCTTTTGCTTACAGATTGCAGATTTTCCATGTACACAGAGTACCAGGTAGCCTTCTGTCTGCTTCAGAGGACTCTTCACATAGATACCTTAGGATCTATGAGAAAGTGAAAAACCACAGCCCATGTCACTCCCCTATGCTTTTCTGTGATGCTTCATACTTCATTGTCTGAAGACAGGGATTACTTTCATAGCTGACCTTCTGCAGCCACTGTGACAACTCTGTGTAACGCCTGCTTTCCACATGATGTAGGCTTAAAAGGTTGTGATCTGAGGCAAAATGTGTCTTTCCGTGAATAAACTATTTTTTCCCTTCTATTGCTTCAGGGAACAGATGATAATGTATTATAAATTTGACTTGTCTGTCAGCTGATGGCCGTACTCATTAATTTATTCAGTAGCAAACGGGTTTTGGCATCTGGAACGTGGTCTCCTTTCATTAACTACCTTGAGATAGTGAAGATGGAACTGAGATTTTAAGCTTTAAAAATCCACAAAACTGGAGTTAAAAAAAGGTTCTTACAGCAAGTGGAGAAGAAGTGAACTAGGGAAAAAACTGTGGTGAGCATCTCACATTTAATTCTGTTTGAGTAAGCCTCCCATTGTCCTTGCTCTGCTTCTGTGTTTGCTTTTTGCCTTTTTTGTCACTTACCTTCTACTTTTTCTCTGTTTTTCTTCACATAAGCCTTTCATACCTGAACAGCTTACTATTTTCTCTCCTCCTTCTTCACTTTCCTTTTCCAACCACTGTATTTCCCCCTGTTGTCTCTTTACACAAGTTCTTTTTCTTGACTTTGTCCCTGGATAATCTTCTCTCCCCCAATCCAATCTGTTGTGAATTTTTTTCCTTCCAAGTGTTTGATCACGTGCCTTAGTCCCTCACGTCACAAACTGTAACCCACAGGCTGTTGGTTGATGATGAACTGGAAGGCTATTAATCAGAGAGCCGTTCTCTTCCAGGTATTGAGTATCTGAGCCACCTTCAAAGACAAAGCCTGTCATATACGTATCTAGTATTATTTCCTGCATAACTTTAGATGTTGTTATGTTGGTACAGATCTATGCTGTTGTAAGTAAAAGCAGCTATTTATGCTCTCTGCTTGAAATCTGCTGAGATGCCATCGACACTAAAAGCCAGAATTGCTAAAAATCTGAGGCAATCATTGAAATTGCAGCCCTCTCTATATTGGGACATATATTAATCTGGTAATGTCGTGCTCCCTAACCTCTTGAAATACAGCATTTTTACTAGATGGTCTTCCTTTTTAGTTTGAACACCTTATGGTGGCCTTGTTTCATACTTCTAACATACCTGGAAAACTCTAGATGGAAATCAAATGAGCAGTAGTAGCAGTCTCATTAATGACTGATTTCAGAAGTGGAAAATATTTCCAGATTAGCAACTCCCAAATATGTTAGAAGTACTGAAAGGGGGAAGAGTTTGATTAAAATAGGAATAGTACTGTCAGAAGAGAATCTTATTTAAGTAATTATGATGTTGTGGGGTTATATGGGTAGTGGGCCCAGCATAAGCTATTCATTAGATCTGAGCTGTGTGGATCTGAAGGGCCAAAACTAAAGTAACTGCCTTAGCTTTTCAATACTTTGTGCCCAAGAAAAGGAGGGACTCAGCTCCTAGGAGACTCTACTTCCTTCAACGTACTGATCAGCAAGCTGGTCAGGTCAGCAGTATTAGAGCAATGGCATTAACAAGGACACTTGTCTCTTTGGGTCCTTTCTTCTGCTGCTCGCTGAGCAATACCTTTGTGTTCTGTCCTGACCCAGGCTGTCATCTTACAGTTTAGCACAAATGCTTTGGTCCGAGGTGCTGTTTAAGTGACAAAATGGAATGCTTTGATAAGTCGGTATGGAGGGAGTCACTGAAATATTGAGAAAGAGTTTCCCTTCGACTTTCAACCTTAAAAAAATTATATCCAAAAGTCAGTTTACATGCAGAACAAAACCAATCTGACTAAACACAAAGTGCCAACCATATTGCCAGAATCGATGTCTTGGAATATTCTTTAACTAAATTTCAGTAAGATTCACAGATTAAGCATAGATCAAGAGGAGAATTGTTTGAACAAGCTAGCCCCAAGTATCTTATTGCTAATAGATTTATTACTACTCCTTCAACACACTTTCTAGGAGGTATTCTCTCAGTTCTGTAAAAGAAATATTTTTAGGTTTAAAAATTATATATACAAACAACAGGCATAACTTATTTCAAGCTGAAATAGACGCATTTTGGAAATGTGATATTATAGCAAGACTTAACCATGCTTGATTCAGCTGGGTAGTTTGCCATTCCTTAGGGAATACTTCAAAGAATGACGCAGAGCAGCAGCAACTGGGAGGATAAGGACAATTCACACAGACTGCATGCTTTCACACCCTTGTCTCAGATCAGCAATCCCAGATGGCGATCATCCAGAAGAGTCTCAATCTTTTTATATGCAATACTCTGCAGTCACAAAGTGGTTTAACACGTAAACTCAGTAAACTCAGATGGGATTGACATTACCTTCAGTAGGCTGAGCACTCTTCTACATCCACTTACTGAAGGAAATTAGTGTGATCGCTTCAGGGACAGTTCATACCTCTGTAATTAACAGTAGTACAAAGTGGCTACAAGGACACATTCCTAGACATTGTTGAAGGAGGGATCTGGGCCTAGGAAAATAATATTCATCTCAACATCTGGAAGGCTAGCAAATATAAAAATCAATTACACCAGTGTAAATCCGTGAGGTACGTCATCATAGATGTGGTACTCTCAGTAAAGAAAACAGCAGAATGATGTTGGCATCTCCTCTGCCAGAGTGAAGCACTCAGCATTGCTCCCAGTGGGCATCAGTTACCCATATTCCTTCATGCAGGTTAAGCCTTAGCTTTTTTATCCCTATCTTACCTCAAACCTCTTGAGAATGTATTATGACAGCAGAAATAGATGCAAACGAGTGTCTAGTCTGACTGTTTTGTGAGGTGAGTTGTGGAAGCAGTAAGAGTAGAAAGGATATGAAAAAGAAGAAGGTAATATTTCTTATTTTCTATCCCTTATATACGAACAAAAATTAAACAACATTTTACTCTACCAGTTCAACCTGGCCATTACAGATTTAGTCATCTATATTACTGTGCAATGCGATTCCTCGTTATTTTCTACCCCAGTGAAAAATGCATTTGTCCATTTCTTGTGGTGGGTAGTGCTTGCCTGGTATGGGTGATCCCATTGGTGTAGAGACTCAGTCCCCAGGCTAAAGCACTCCTTGGCAGAAGTCACCATTCACAGCACCATGATAATGCGAATCTGTTCCTCACAGCTGTATAACCAGTGTGGCTTCCTCTACATCAAACATCTTTACACCATCCTCCACTGTGTCTTTTCTTCCACTGAGAGGTCTCTGAAGCACAATATTTCCTGATAATGGAATGCACATGTTAAACAGACTATTAATTAAAACAAATATCATTATCAAAAAAGACTAGTACTAAAGCACCAGGTTTTTCACATGAAAACAATGGAATTCCTCCACTGGTCTCTGGTCCTTACTGGCCATGTAGTGCCTCTCCATCCCATATCCTGTCATTTAAAAATAATTTTACAGTAAAAATACATTTTCTCTAATAACTTGTAACCTTTTATAAAATGATTCCATTTAAAAATCTATTTTAATCATTTTTTCGCAGCAAAGAAGAGATTCTAAACCATGTAATTCGTATTCATGACAGCAGGCATCATTGCATCCAGACAATGCTGGGAAAATTTTGTGAGACGGAGATAGGCAAATCAATTATAATGAAACTTTTGTTTACTGCATTCTTCTTGTTGGATTTTAGTGTCTGGACATATAACATGCATGTATAAGCTATTTTGGAATTATTTAAAATCATTTGTGGGACTCACCAAAAAATAAATTAGTCTGACATTTGCACTTTTGGGATTAGATTAAGCCGTCTGCTCTGCCCGCCTTGTGAAGTGCAAAAGAGAAGACTTTGGCTAGAAATAAGCAGTTTAGAGAAAGCCAACATGTGAGAGTCGTGGACAGATCCACTTTAAAATTTTAACAAATGTCGTAAGTATTCTTTTATTCAGACTCTGAGAAGCTTTGGAGACAAGAAAAAATTACAAGCATTAGAAAAAGCAGCAAGGAAAACAGAAGTAATTTCCAACTTCCTGTAAGGCAGTTATTATTGTGGCTCCTAGATATTACATTATTTACACCTTCCTTCTCCTCCTGGGTGCATTGGATTTATTTCATTCCACCCATGCAAATCGTGTTGGGATCATCAGAGCTCTTATTTGTGTACTATAAACTTTAATTGCACTGTTTTAAAACAAAGATCTTCAATCAGCCAGACCAGGTATAGTTACAGCTGGGAATCCTGAACTGCTTATTTAAGCAGGCATTTTTTTTTCTGTTCTAAAGACTGTATTCACTTGTGCGTTCTGGGAGGAAGACAGTTAAAGGCAGAGATGTAAAAGATACTGGGTCAAATCAGATATCTTTACTTACTCAACATTTGGACAAACACACTTTGCCAGTAGTAAAGATTTGAAGATCTGGCCCATAACAATTCTTACAATAGTAGACTGTATTTTGTTCTTGGCAGAGCACCAAATCTAATTTACTCTGAGTTTACAGGAAAAAAAAAGTACAAAAGTGTTCTGCCTCCCATTTGTTACAGCAGCATAATCAGCAGTGAACTGTCACTCTGAACAGCAGCAAAAGAACCAAAAGAGGAATGCTGGCTCTGCCCGGGCTGGTGGGTGACGTCAGGAAATCGCTGCTGGGTGACGTCAGGAAATCAGTCTCCTGAGGACAAACAGCCAGCAAGCAACCAGCCTTTGTTCTACTCTTCCCCCCCCTTGTCCTCCCCCACCCCCCCTTCTGGCACATTAGCTTTAGCAGACAGATAAAATGTTAACAAAACACTAGTGTTTACACGTGTTTTCCACTTTGTCTTCAGAACTAAGCAACAATGACTGGGAGCCCCTTTCTGACTTGGCTTGTGTGCCAAGGACTGCAGAGCCATACCACAAGTGACTTCACATGGAAGTGCCTGCAGATGCCATGTGGTGGGATGTCGTTGTTGACACGGACACAACACACAGGAATTCCACTAACAACTGCAGGCAAAACTGTTTATTCCAAAAAGCCAGTGTCACATATATACACTTTTGTATGTTTATCATTCATGCTACCCATCCATTGGTTGCCCAACCACTACGTTAGACTCATTGGCTATTATTTAACTATAACATACTATTATTGGTCATCTATAGCATAAGCATTCTAAGCATTCAGAAAAACACCATGTGCAGCCTTTGTGCTGTTTTCTCCTTCTGTTGCTTTGGATTTCTTGCTTCTGTTATTACAACATTTTCAAGGCTAGAAGCTAATTGTTTTACTTTTCACAGGCTTTTCTCATGAATAGACGTTAACCATGTCCAACTTAATGTCTGTGAAGCCTTCAGGGTAGCTGTGGCCTCACCAGTGGGAGAGGGGGCTGTGACGTGTTACTGTGTGACAGTGGTTTCTCGTACCTGGGGCTCACAGGTAGGGAAGAAGGGCTCCTTGGTCAGTGCAGAAATGCAAGACGCCAAAGCCAAAGGTAGTATGGTGCTGGTGAAAATCTGTCCAACTCTCCATGGGGAGGCTCAAGAAGCCACTGCTTTTTCAAGCAGTAATAATTTGCATGTAGCAGCCCATGCACCTAGATATCTCTCAGGACCAGAGGATCAGTGACTGAATGCTGGCATGAAACTCGTGGGACTGGTGTGAGAGTTCAAGCACCATAAATATGCAGATGTCTGATGCTTGAAGAGAGTGATATGCCTTGCCTCCATTCCTTTATTTTGAATAAAATCAAGTGCTGTTTTTGAAGGCAGACGTGTGGTTTCTAAAAGACTGCCTGCGGGAGCTCAGCCTGGAGGCAGGATGCAGCTGATCTGCTGCCACCAACAAGGCAATGGCTTAAGGTCCTGCTAAATTTCTGCAGGAAGTGTGGAGCAGCCTGCTTTGACAGATACCATGGAGGTCCAGCACCCTATCCTTATCGAAGCACCACCCCTTTACTTTACTTTCACTAAAAATAAAGTAAAAACCCTATAGAATTCAGCCATGTTTCTCTACTTTTATGTCAGCATCATCAATTCCAAAGTCTGGCACACCACCCTTTCACTGTTATTCTTTTTTATGATGATTAAGCACATGTATTTTTAAGGTGAGGCTCTCTATTGTCTCCCGTATGATTTCCAATATTGGCTAGCATAAGTCTTCTTGTATGTCCAGCTACTCATCTCAAAGGATAAATTACTAAGGAAGACAGAAAACTTGAAGGAATATACATCCCAAATCAACTTGAGGAGACAGAGTTCAAAAAGAAAGTAATGGAGAAGAAGTTCCATTGTAGACAAAACAAAAGAAGTGATGAAGGGTCTCATCATCTGGGGTTGTTCCTGCTGGAGATTTCTTTAATTCTCCTCCAGACAACTCAGTATCTTAAAAAAGGGGAAACACTTCTATCCCGGCCCACTGTGTTCAAGGCAGGCTGCTTCAGCTGTGGTTTGGAGACTTGTGAATTTCTTTGCCATTTGTACGGGATGCAGTTTAGCCCAGGATAAAGACGTCTAATACAGAAGAGATGACCATCTGCTAAACTGTAACAGATTTGCAATTCCCTGCTGTAGAGCTCTGTTTTCCTTTTCGGCCTTGTAGTATATAATTTTGACAGGCAGATTTTTAAATCTGTATTTGCTAATAAAAAGCAGTTTCCACTGAAGCAACTCTGACTGTTTGTTCAGAATCTTTATGTCTGGTGGCCTTTGAAGCACCGCTGTCAGCTGTAAAAGTACACACTGGTTTGGGGTTCTTGGACTTGAGGTTTTCCACTGTGTTGTTGGCTTGGGTTACCTGGGTTTTTTGCTAAAGGTTGTGGGAAATTGATTAAAGCCAGCGCTGTTTAATATCATTATCGATGATTTGGATGAAGGGATTGAGTGCACCTTCAATAAGTTTACCGATGACACTAAGCTGGGCAGGAGCATTGATCTGCTGGAGGGTAGGAAGCCTCTGCTGAGGGATGTGGACAGGCTGGATCAATGGGCTGAGGCCAATTGTGAGAGGTTCAACAAGGCCAAGTGCTGCGTCACAACACCCTGCGGTGCTGTAGCCTTGGGGCAGAGTGGCTGGAAAACTGCCTGGTGGAAAAGGACCTGGGGGTGCTGGTTGACAGCGGCTGGGCATGAGCCAGTGTGTGCCCAGGTGGCCAAAAAGGTAAATGGCATCCTGGCCTGTATCAGCAGTAGCGTGGCCAGCAGGACCAGGGCAGTGATTGTATCCGTATATTTGGCACTGGTGAGGCCTCACCTCAAATCCTGTGTTCAGCTTTGGGCCCCTCACTGCAAGAAAGACATTGAGGTGCTGGAGGGTGTCCAGAGAAGGGCAGTGAGACTGGTGAAGGGTCTGGAGCACAAGTCCTATGGGGAGCAGCTGAGGGAGCTGGAGTTTTTTAGCCTGAAGAAAAGGAGGCTCAGGGTGACCTCATTACTCTCTACAACTACCTGAAAGGAGGGTGTAGTGAGATGGAGACTGGTCTCTTCTCCCAGGCAGCCGGTGGCTGGACAAGAGGAAATGGCCTCAAGCTGTGCCAGGGGAGGTTCAGTGTGGGTATCAGGAAGAATTTTTTCAATGAAAGGGTGGCTAAGCATTGGAATGAGCTGTCCAGGGAGTTGGTGGAGTCACCATCCCTGAAAGTGTTCAAGGAATGGTTGGACGTGGCTCTTAGTGCTAAAGTTTTGTTGGCAGAGTGGAGTTCAGTCAAAGGTTGGACTTGATGATCTTGCAGGTCTTTTCCAACCTTAATTATTCTATGATTCTAAATGCAGTTTTTTTCTTAGGTCTCAGAGGGAACAAAAATTCTGTCTTATAAACTACCTTGATAAAGAATTCTGAACACCTAAATTGTCAGATTTTGTTCCTTAGTGCTTCTCATTATCAGATGTGGACTGAATAGTTCCCACAGTTACATTTTCCTGGCACAAGGTTCTCATTTGACACCAGTCATATATTTATATTAAAGCAATCTTCCTGTGTGACTTTGTGTATCTTTGCATTTTGAAGTCTTCAGATGAAAGAAAAAAAATGGCATTCACTCACTTTATTAGCACAGTAATCAGATTTTCAGAGTTTCACAATAACAGGAGAAGCTTGAAAAGTAATTAAGAGATTCTCAACACAGCAGGAGTTTTTGTTAAAGGAGAAAACTAATTCAGACTGTAGTTTGCAGATACAAGAGAAGCTAGGGCTGGAGTCCAAGAGACTCCTAATCTTCAAGAAAAGTAGCTGCTCTGAAAGCCGTGGGGAGGGAGAGGTCACTCATATACTTTCGCTTTCCTTTAAAAGAAAGCAAACTATTAGGAGCTTATCTAACAATTAAAACATCTGCTTCACAAAGGAAAAGTACATGTCAGCTTGCATTGCCTTGACTGAAAGGATGCATTTTGTTATATAAGAACTTGGAAACACAAAAAGTCGTACATAAATTTGTGTTTGTAAAGAACAAAGTTGATTTCCAAAGATCGATAACAGACTGTGCATATGCCTTTGAGAAAGCACCCAACCACATGGATGACTGTTTCCAAATGCATGTTTATTTAGATGTAACCAGATCCCGTAAGTAATGCACGTGTAAGTCAAACTGAAAATTTTGGTGTTCAGTTTTGATATTATCATAACTTAATGACATTGTCAAAACTGTGAATCTTCTAAACTTCATTTTTCCCTAATGCAGATATAGATGGTAATGAATGGGAACAAGTAACTCATTTGTAAGTCTTTGCTGTCTCTTAGCCTATTTTCTATTTCATGCGTCCCTTGTTACTGCTTTCCCTATCTCATCTGCCCTTTTCTGTGGCTAGCTGCCACCTCTCCTACTGCTTTGATTCTGCAGTGCAGACACAGGTTTCTTCAATTGTTTTGGGCAGCTGTGTTTGGCTTTAAGCTTTTATTTTCTAAAAAAGGAGGAATTATGAAAAAATGCTTTAATAGAAAAAAAATAAACTGGTGCTGCCTCTTGTGCTAAATAATGTACAGATACAATTCATAATGTGGTTTCATTTCTTTAAATGTAGTAATTACCTTTTAAAATGTGCATGTGGCTTAATCTTTTTATGGTGTATGATAATGGAGGAGTTTTATATGACTCACAAGTGATGATAAGGATGTGCATTGTAGATTATTGCTCTATCACCATGCAGTTGAAGAGAGCTCCCTTATGGCAGTAAAATAATCATAGGACTGATTGCTTTGTCTTAAAACCCACTGGAAAGCATAGGGGTGATTTAGGGTGAATTCTCACTATAAGGCTGTTTTACGTGACCGAAAGCAGTACTGGAAAGAGATCAGGGTTTCACTGACATAATCCTGTCTTGAGGTTTGCAAAAATTTGCCTTTGCTGGTGTTCAGTCAGTATCCATGAGTTTGATTTGAGGAGGCTGCTATTCCAACACAATGGTTCACAAAAAAAATCTATGAAAATTTGGAACTCATTACAGCCGGCTGTTCAGAGTATCTTCTGAGTTCTCAGGGTTCACTGGAGGTTTCCAACTGGCTGGTTCAGAGGTTTTCACCTTTCCTACCTTCAGATGTCTACTATTTCTTCCAGAAAGACCTAGTAGTTTTGTAATAATGCTTCTTCCATGCTCTTGAAAACTACATATCAAGCTGAGGGACTGTGATATCTTTATTACGATTATTTTAAAAATGCACATATTTCTTACAGGAAAAAGATAGAGCCACACAAAGCATTGCTTTCAGTTGAGTGGTTTTTATATCCTGCCTATGAATTTATGACATAGCTCAGAGATGACATAAGTCAATGGCAGGTAATGTAGTTATAGACTACGGTAAGAGACCTGCTAGAGAATTGTCCTATGCTGCTATTACACCTGGAATGGAACTACCTGGTGCAGAAATGACTCACACATGTAGGGGAGATGAGTCTTGGAGAAAAGGTGTCTGTATACCTGCATGCTACAAGTGATGGTTTGTGGAAACAGTGCAGTGGTCTTTAAAATATCCTGTTGATTGGTTGTGCTCTCTGTCACTAGCATGAATCACTTGGTGCATAGTGAAGTTATACTGGAATTGAGACTGGCAAATCTTCCTGTTCTCTGCTGTTTCTTTTTTTTTACCCTGTAACTGCTTTATACACAATTGCCTTAATCTGCTGTCCTACATTTCAGCCTCCAGGGCCACATTTGTGATTGGTATATGAGGAGCAGGTGATGAGGAATTGGGCTGTAGGCTTCCTGCTGGTGGTTAGGGCAACAAGCACTTCACACAAACTTCTTTTGATGACATCTGGATGGTAGCTCATTTAGGGAAAATGCGTATAAGGTAGATTTAGATTAGATATTATGAAGAAATTCTGTACTATGAGGGTGGTGAGGCACTGGAGCAGGTTGCCCAGAGAAGTTGTGGGTGTCCCATCCCTAGAAGTGTTCAAGGCCAGGTTGGATGGGGCTTCGAGCAACCTGGTCTAGGGAAAGGTGTCCTTAATTGTTTTTCTTTTTAAAAAGTATAATGAATGTCAGTGTTCAAATTCATTAAGAATAAGATTTTCCCGTATTGCTTCAACACCTTAATGTTAAACATTATCATATGTGTAACAGCATGGTACATATTAAACAAAGAAGTTCATACTGAGTCAAATAATTTGCGTGGTTATTAGCAGGCCTCTTTGCTAGTTGTACAACCTTTAAAAAAAAAAACCAACAAAAAAGCTGAAGAGTGTAATCTCCTTTTTAAATGCTGCAGAGGCCATTTTATATTCTGAGGCTTGGGAAATCCCACTGTCTCTTTATGAGCTATATCTAGGGATAATCTGAAACTGGAGTTAATTTGTGCAATGTTTATTATTCTGATGTTAATATTATTTTTCCACTCGTAGCTCTTGTTCGGTATATCTATTAAAGTGTTATGTGTTGCTAAACATCAGCTTTGACCTAATTCACCAAGTTCATGTGCATCCTTTTGCTTTCTGTGTGGGTGTAGCTTCCTTGGTTTAAATAGAAGTAGGTTTTATCAAGTATCTAAGTGTTTACAGTGTACAATAAAGATATGATACATTAATACTGTTTTTGCTAAAATGTACCTCTAACATTGTTCGTTTTTGCCTGCTGTCAACCACATACTTGATTTTCCTATCACTTTGTCTCAAATTATTTCAGCATAGTTATCTTGAATATTTTACAGCTCATACGTAAACAAAAACTTACTTTAAGTAACCTTCTTAAATTGTTGAGTAAACACAAATAAATGGAGAACAATATCCAAATAAAAACAAAATACAGTCAAACACACTTATACAAAACCCAGCCAATGAACTGTATCTCCAGCACAGATAAAAGGTTCAGGAGTGAGTTGAGGAGGTGGATTATGAGGGACTGAAGGGCCTCTGTCCCTGCCTTTCTGCTTTTGAGCATAGCTTTACCACAGTGCACTTAAGTCTGTTTCAATGGGCACTGAGGAAGGACGTAGACGCTGATTTCTCGCTAACTCCAGAAGCCAGGCAGTGAGCTATTGGTAACTGAAAGCTCTTTTGCCCCATTCCCCCCATCTTGGTTAAAAATAACTTTTATTTACAAGGTTATATTAGCTCCTGGTCAGTTCATGATCTGATTCACTATACAGCCAGACAGACCTTTGCATAACCCAAGAGAGACATTGCTAAAGGAGCAAGAAGCAAGAATTACCTAAGCTGGCTTAGCTGCCAAAAGAATTGAGCTTCACTTACAAAACAGCATCCATGCTATGGACAGCCATACCATGGCCTTGATCCAAACTGGCATGCCAGGGGCAAGGGAGACCCTCTTCACTTCTGTGGGGCAGGAGTAGCAAGAGGCTACTTTCGCAGCTCTCTGCTGTAGCAGCAGTCTTTTCCCTGGAGAAGAGAACCTGAAAGGAGGGAAGGTTGTAGATGAGCCTTCCAGTCCTTACACTCTCTAGAGAGACTGGCTGGGACCTGCCACTGTGCTTGTCACATCCATGCTCCTCCCGAGGGGCTGTTGACAGGATCCCCAGAGCACTTTGTTCTCACCCTATTGACATTCATGGTGTGCCTCACGTTTCCCAAAGTTAATGATCCGGATTGTCTGCAGATGCAGGCAGACATCACTGCTCAGACCTGTGGTGCTGATAAGCTAGTTACAAAAAATCATTTTACCTAGAGTGACTAAATGCATATAAGGTTTGTGAAAATTGACCTTTCTTGTTGGATGAGTTTCAGGAAACGGTTTTTCGCTTAATGGCTGGCTTGAATCCAGGCCAAATTGGTAAGTCTGTAAGTCTGGACTAAGCAAGTAATTTTGAAAAAATTATTTATTCAGTGAAGATAGCTGCTTTTCCTCAGTAGTACATAGTTCACGGACAGACTGTGAAACTCTTTAACTTACTTGTAATTCAAAGTTACTCATACATTTCTTCACATAATAATTCTTGGTCTAAAACTATTTATGAAAAGATTATCAGTGCCTGCCATGAAGAGACATGAAGGAATGGAAATTATGTCTGGTTCAGAATCAGCTTGAAAATGTAGATGGATATGCTCTAACGTGAAGAAACTCTTCACTGTTCAGTGAATGTGGCTGGTTTTCCTCAAATCATTTATTTGACAGACCAGTTTTTCTGGCGTTTGACCAGCTCCATAATTCATAGAGAATTTCCCTCCCCCCTGCCCATCATTTTCCCAGCTCTGCTGAAAGCCTTGCAGCCAGACAGCTGTTCTGAATGAAGTGTATATATGGCCTCACATTGGTTCCTAGTAAATAGGTACACTGGTGTGAAACCACACGTACTACCTTGGGGCCATCTTTGCAGAGGACAAAAGGACATGGACACTTGCCTGCCCACTTTGTAATAGAATTGGCCCCTCTGGTATGAGCTGCAGTTAATAAACATTAGTCTAGCAGCACGAACTTTCTGGTGTGAAGGGCAACACCTGTACCTGCTGTGCTGTCAGAACAAAGCTAGCATGCAGCACCTTTTAGCATCCCTTAACTGCTCACAAGGAGAAAGGTGAGGAGGAAGACCCGCTCATTCCAGTCCTAATTCTCTCCTGCATCTGGGCAGAGCTCATTTGGGCATTCCTCACTGAATCCTTCAACCGTTCTGCAGAAAAGCTGGCACTGCCTGGGGTTTCTGCTTGGTGTCCCAGACCAGGGCATTTATTTAAACCTTCAACTCCCTTTCCTCCAGTGGTAACATAATTCCTTCTGTTAACCCTTTGGTTAACCTCAAACCAAAGAGACTGATTCCTTTCAACTCCATCATCTTTCTGCCCTTCACTCTCCACTATTCCTCCCCTGCAGCCCTCGCCTTGTTCTTTTACCTGCTTCACTTATTTTTGGGTTTTGTGATTCATGGCTTTTCTCTTTAGTCTTTGCTATTTTGGGGAGGAGGATGTCTTTCCTGGCCCCAGCTAGTGCTCTTTCAAGGTCTGGCTTAGTCTTTATAATATATCCCATTTTTTTCTTTCTTTTATATTACAATGGAGCCTCCAGCTGGTATTAATAATCCCTGAAAGGAGAGTTCCTACCCAAAGAATTTAGAATGCAGATGAATTAATTCCGCAGGTTAGAAGGACCCATCCTTTTATAAACATACAGTGTTCAAAACAGCAATTAAAATTATTAAAAACCTGATTTGGTTGTATCAGGATTATAAGTATTAATATAAATACTAATTAACATAATAGCCCATTTAAAAGATTCTTGCTTGTCTTTAGGTTGTTTTTATTCTGGCCTTGCAAGATTTTTAACCTATTTTCAGTGTTGCAGAGCGGTAATAAAGTCAACTATCCTGGATCTTATCTTTATTTCAAAATACCTTATTCTTTCTCACTCAGTTCTGCTTTTTTGATTCTGGTAGCCCTCTGCAAAATAGAATAAGTATTTTCATTCAGTTCTGCAGGTGGTGAAAGACATAAAACATTAGAACGGGCCTTTAAAACAGCTGTAAACTAAAATGATGCTTGTAAACTGAAATACTGCAGTTTTGTTCAGCCTGAATTTTAAAATAGTTTCATGAGGTAATTGAGCCTTAAAGGATCTGGATTTTTTAAACTCTATTATGTTATTATGCAGTTGCCACAGGGGGAGCATATGCTTGCTGCCAAAAATCTAAAACTGGAATCTTGGATGTTAAACAGATAAGATTAAGTCATAGACTTCAGCTGTACTAGAGGCAAGCACAACATTCATCTGAAGCATGTGACAGCTATGTCCTGGAAAACTGTTTCTAGACAGACATTCTTGCCTGCTTACATAGACTGAAATAGGCCATTCTCATTCATTCAGCCTACTGAGTTTTAAGCACCTCTGTACAACTATTTGCTTGAATGTTTTTTTCCATTTTCCTGAGGTGTGGCATTGCTTCTGTAAGGAGACTTGTAAATGAAGCCTTTCACCTAAGATGGTTATCCTGTTAGGGATTTCTGCTGTTTTTATTGGTCACTGAAAACACGCTGTGACATTTGTGTTTTAAGACTTACTTTTTCTTAATTGTATTAATGGGTTTGAGTCTATGTTGGATTACAGGTATCAGTTTGTGCACATTCTGTGTTACATTTTATTGTGCCCTAAAACATGACAGGCATTGCACTGAACAAAAGAAAGATATAATCACTTCCCTGAAGAATTTACTATCTAACTTTAGATTAAAAAGAGAGTAATAAACAGCAGGAGGAGATGGAGTGAGGAACTACCTCACACATTACGGCAGTAAGATCAAGCTGTTAATCTGTTGGGGCTTGTAAACACCTCAATAGCTTAACTAAATGGTATATTTAAAATAATTATGATCAGTGAGCCACTAATTGTAGGCACCACCAAAATGAACTCAAAAGGAGGGATTTGAATGAAAAGTTCAGATTCAGTGAACCAGAATCAGCATTGCATCTCACAAACCAGGCAGCATGAGACAGAAAAGCTTTCTGGAGAGGTTGGTAAGTGGGACATCAAGACTGATGTCACTGATAAGTGGAGAGAACAAACCTCTATACCCAGAAAGCGTGCAGTTATGCAGGGCACTAAAGGTGAGAACAGACAGTTTAAATCTAATGTGGTGGATAAAGGAGAGCTGGCGGACTGATTTAAAATGGATTTAAACGTCTGAAGTGTTCCAGCTGACTTAGCAAGGTCAGCACCAGTGTGTTAGGGAAAGCATGGACCTGTTGCCAGGTGGAGCAGACTGACAGGAGAGGAGGAATGTAGCTTTCAGGGATAGACCGTGGGATGAGTGCTTATCCACTGGAGCAGAATAAAAGTCTGGAAGATTAGTCCATAAGCACTGCAGAAGGTTTCTTACCTAGACCTCTGTCACCTATCCCCTATCACTACAGTAGACCACCTCTCTTCGTATGATGGCTCCACATTAATAGCCTTCCTGATTCTCCTTCTTACAGTGTCTATCCTGAAATATGTATTGAAATGGTGTCCAAGTGCTGTCTTCTAGGTTATATATGTTTTGGTGGCACTAGTGCACTTCATACCAGGTAAATGTACATTGCAGCAAGTGCCATGTTTGCTCCACAGTGAGGTCAAAGACTGCCAGTAAAGGTAGCTTAAACTGATCTTCACATGAAGATAAGGCCCAGTGACAGAACTGCACTCAGACATCTTTGACCTTGGTGTCTATAGTCTGTATAACACTAATATGAAAAACCAAGCAGCACTAAAATGCAAACATGCAGTTGCCCCATCTAAATAAAATGCACTTCAAACCACTTGTTAAAGAAGAAACTTGGATGTCCCAGATGACTTGGTTTTTGTGCTATTGCAAATCCCCAATCATCTATACCTCTTTCTTTGATGGTCTCAAATGGTTAACATCTAGACTTTATTATGTTACTGAATCTTGTATGTTGTCAGGCAGCACCACATCGATTAAATCGCACTCAGGAGAGAGCTAACCACAAAGCCATAAGCATTCTTGACAGGTCATTCTTGCTTGAGCCTGGTTTCTTCTGTATAAAGATTAAAAATCTTGTCACTGGCGGTGAAGAATGAAGTACATGCAAAACAATGGAGCAAAAAGCATAAAACAATAACTCATAAAAAGCACTTAACAGAAGTGGCAGAATTTGAATGAGATGCTGTATACATTAAACAAAATAACATTAGTAGCAATGTGGTAGATTGAGAGTACTGTGAAATAATTTCACTAAACACTGAATGCAAGTACTAATTGACAGTGATTGTTCATTTCAGTGATGAATGAGTGCAAGAATTTTGTTTTTATTCAGCACTGTACTGAAACCCAGGCAAATAACTCCTTCGCATTTTGCATCATTTCTTTCCTGAGTATTCCATATTAACAATATTTGAAATGAGCGGGTTCTCGTTCTCTATTCTGCTGGGTCTTATTTTGCACTGGTCTTTTAGAATAAAGCAACCCTAAAGTAGGCAATCTACCTAGCAGATCCTTGACTTCCACGATGGCAGCTACTTAATTCCTTTATCTTGATTACTGGTGTAGGAGTTTTGGCTTTAGAAAAAAGACTATGACCGATATACATTTGCATTAGAGTTTATTTCTACCTTCTGGCCTGTTATAGGAAGCTGGTATAAACTAGAGGTACATTCTCAAGCAATGAGCAAGCCAATTGGCAGAGTTTTGACTTGTTTGAAGGCCCATTCTGGTGGCCAGGCAACCCTGGGGAAGAGAGTAGAAGCAGCCCTATGCTTTTACCTACCTTCTATTTCTGTAGGTTTCCAGTGGGTGAACAGAAACCTTAAACAGGGAAGCCATTTGAGATCTGCATTTTTCCTCCTTCTAGTACTTCGTATTCTGAACTCTCAGAAAAGGTAGGCGGGCCTGATGGTTGAAAGGCAAGCTATGCTGGGGAGCTGCTTTGGGAAATAAATGGCAGTGGTTTCATTGGACTTAACAATATTATCCTATCCCATAACATACATGAAGAGAGAAAAGAAGAACCCAGGATTTTATTGACAGCTCTTGAAGCTTATGTTTTTGAGACGTGGTCTTCAGCAGCTGGATTTGAATCAGGAGCCAAGATTGAAAAGAAGGCTGACAAACACAAGTGGCTTGAAATGGTGATTTTTTGGGGAAACTTTCTGTCCAGAAATACCTTTGTTTTTATGGAATGCTAGGACAACTATGAAGCTGACTTAGCAAGCCTTATGTCTTTAGGTTTCCATACATTACAGAGAGCTGTACACTTTCACAGGAAAGAAAAGGTGAAGCCACAAAATTGAAAACATTGGCCTGCTTCTTGATAATCTTTATCTGAGAAGCAGGGCTGCCTCTCAAGGTATGTGGGAGAACTTTTATAAATACAAAGAGAAAAGTGTTCTTTCCGTAATTGAATAATCTAAATGACTACCATGGCCTCCCTGTGGATTTGCTATCCAAATGCCAACTCAACCTGTTCATGATTACCCTGTGAGAGCCAAAGAGTTCACAACCTGCAGTGGGAAGACTGCAGAACATGGTAAAAAGGAACCTTGAAAAACTGAGACTGCTTCACCACATTATTATTATTTAATACATTATTAAATTGCAGCAGTCTGACTGAAGATGCTCGTAAGGTTATGCTTTCCGTGTCCTTTTTAAATTGTCAAAGGATTCAAGTCACTTTAAAAAAAAAAATTGGGTAGAACAAAGTGTGCTACAGAAGATTTACCACTAAGGCTTAGACAGTCTTGCTGTACTTGAGACAGGCCAGCCCTCAGGCAAAATTTGTGTAATCTACACAACAAGCAATTTCCATAGGCATGAGCACTTGCAGGGCAGGATTAAGGTGAAGAAGATTTACACTGCTGGAGAGCAGTCAGGCTGCTACTTCTAGGGACGGATTCTGGAGCTGTTTGGTGTATTCGGTATTTTTGGAGGGCAGAGACGCAGTTTTAAACCATGTTTAGCCTAAAGTTTAGAGTAAGGGGGTTATATGTAGCCCCAGATGGTCTCAGCACTTTGTTGCTGCAGGCAGGATTGTGATTTCAGGGAATGCTCGTGGCTGATGCAGGAGTACAAGATGTGAAGGCATGAAGTGTTCCAGGCCTTGTAAGTTTGCAAGCCAGGGAAGGAAGAAGTGCCGCAGGGCCTTCAGAGAGATTTGCAATACCTCCCTTGAACGATGTCTGATTTTTGCCTCATTCTTGGCAGAAGAGCACACAGACCCATACTATCATCTGATCTGCTGTGGGGTTGCTGTTCTACTGCTGCTAATTCTCCCTGCTCTGCACCTCTGGGGTTTGCCGCTGCAGCAGCCATCATCTGAGGAACACAGAGAGTAGGGCTCTAGCCCGAAGCTGCAGCTGCTGCTGCAGGTGAGGCTGAGCAGTAAAGAGCATGAGCAGCCGAAGAGCTGCCACTGCCTTCTCTATCTCAGGCTGCAGTGAGTCCCTGATCCCTGCTGCCAGCCCAGCAGAAAGGGCAATGCTGCCTTCCCCCCTGCAATGGGAACAACCTGTGTGCTAAATGTGGCCCAGCTGGACCAGACCCGGCTTGCTCAGCAAAAATAGTGCTGGTCTGAAGCTCTGATTAAACAAAGTGACGATAATAACCTTCTGAAACCATAGAGGGGCATCAAAACTACAAACAAGCAGTTTCAGTAAGAAGTAAAATTTGGTTTTTGCTTTTGTCCAAGATTTTAGATGGTGTTTGTTAGATCAAGATAGCTATTATGACCTAGTATTATGCCTTAAAATACACATCCGAACAAATCCTTGGTGAATTTTAAGGTCAGGAAAGACTTGTGACTATGAAGGAATAGATCAGCTGCAGTTCCTGTTTCAAAGAAATGCCTTGGAGCCAGGAAAGCAGTTTTCTGCCCCTTAAAGGAAAAAGGGTAGTGTTTGATATATTATCTAAGGATGGCTATTTGGGACAGACACATCTGACCCAGAGGTGGGTGGGAAGAGAGGGCTTGCAAACACAATTGAGTCATGTGTGTTGGGTGTTTGCGTTGTGCTAACTAGCAAAGAAACCAAATACCTGTAGCTCTGTCAGCTCCCCTCTGACTGGTGTGCTTGTGCATTTGGTGTTTTAGCAAGTGATAGGATGCAGAAGGGTTGGCTGCAGATGTTTGGGCAGGTGCTGGAAAGAAGAGGGCCAACGATGTAGTCTGGTTCATGGCTGTGTCAATATGCAAATAAAGCACAGCGAGTAATGAAATGTATGTGTTGTTTCACACTGAGCCAGGTAAATCCAGTTTGAAAAAAGAGTCTGGTTAAAAAAGCATATTAGATTGCTTATAGGAATGAAGTACCTACTTTGTAGTCTCACTTTCACACCAGTAATTAGCATTAAACTCCTGTTTTGGAAAATGGTTGGGTTCTGCTGAGGTTTTTTTGGAAACAAAATGAAAAGTTTCTGTGCTCCGGAGTTTTGACTTATTTATTCTGTTCTTTGCATAGGACAACTGGTAAAGGCTTTCTGCTTCATGCTGAATTTGGCTCAGGTTTAAATGTACTTTGCATATTTTCTTATCCTGTAACTGTAATTGCTTTCAGCGAACCTTGATTACTGTCATCGACTGTCACGCCCTAGTGCATCTGACCAGTTACAGTTGCACAGTAAAATAGCACTTTGTGTGATTTTTATCTGTGTCTACAATTTTTATGTTGCAGTTGTATGATACCCTGATTGCACCTCTGATATTTTAATGCTTACTCCCTTAAGGTGGATCTTGAAAAGATCCACTGAAGTCCTGTTCCTTAGTAAATTGCCTGGAATGGATAAGCAAGTAGAACATACTTACAGATCCTCTTTTGTTTTCCTGCTTACACCAAATCCACTTATTTTTTCTTGGCCAGCTGTCTGAGGCATGATTATCCAGAATTGTAACTATCAGACTTAGGTGAAGCTTTTATGTAGAGATCAAATGCCTCCTATTTCATAGGAAGGCTTACACTACAGAACAGAAGAGCTCACCAGGAAGCTTTGAGTTGCGTCTCTGCTCCCTTGCAGGTGGGGTGATGCTCTCCCTGTTGCTCTCCTAGAGCTCCACCTTTAGTATTTTAAAAAAAATTTTGTTGTTCAACCAGCCTCTCTCTTACCACAGCCCTCACCTCAATCACAACTTTTAACTGTCTTGTCTCTGCTCCTGTGCCTGTTTCCAGACCTGTTTTGTTTCCTCTTTGATGGTTCAGTACCCTCCTTCTCCCTCCACTATCTCCATCAGGACAACTTTGAATCCTGCACATGATTCACCACCATGATTTTCTCCTCCTGGCCTCCACAGACCCGTGTCCCTGCCACTGCCATTATTCCTAACCCAACACTCACCATCTGTTCTCCCTCTTCCTCTTGTGGCTCTCTAAGGCCTAAAGTTTCAAAAATGTTTGTGGCCTTCCAGCCTTTCCTCACATCTTCCACACTTGAGCCCTCTGGTCTCTTTTATTATGACACCCACCCACCCACTTATATCTATATAAACACTTTCAACATAGTGGTTGGCCGCTTGAGGGTTCCTCGCTACCTTTGCCCTATTTGGCTTTATTCCCAAGGGAGACAAAGTGAACCAAGACATATAACGTGGTAGGTCATGTAGCTAAATCAAACCTGGAGCTGCAGGTACAGATATGGATCTAGGTAGGAGGCCTGTTAATTAACAATTTTTTGTGGAGGTTCAAAGGAGCAGAATGGCTCTTTGTAAGCTTCTATATTCAAATGAATTTTTCTCAACTGCCAGGAAAAGGATCTAGTGATTTAAGGCTGGAGTATGAAGGCCAGTCCTATTTGTAGAAGCTCAACCAGAGAATAATACAAAATCTGCACTCACTGTTGCTTGGCTTCACTTGCAGCATTCGTGTATCTCTAAGTCATGTCTCTTCCTCAATGTTTCTTCTTGTTTTTCACTTTCATTTGTTTGACCCTCACATTTTAAAGAACCCTTCATTGTAAAGTGGTAGCAACCTCTCCATACACGTGTCTATTGCTAAATGAATTACATTATTTAATTAGCAATTGTCTCCTAAATAATTGAATTGAGTCATACACAGATATCAGTCTAAGGTGCTATTCAACTTGGTGTTAATTAAGGTGACTAATAAAAGAGATAAGAAAACATGAATAATGAAATCAGTCTCTCTACCACATCCTCCACTTGCATGGCCTTGGTTACCTGGAGATATAAGATGAAAAGCTCTTTTTCTCAGCCAAGGGAATCTCTGGTTATGCTTTCTCTGCGTCCATATTTTAAGCTGTCCAAGACACACTGACACAAGGTTACATTGTGCTACTGAGAGCAATTAGGTTCACTTAGCTTTCCTTTTATTTGAGAGAAACTAGAATATAATTGTGCCTGTTTTTTAATGAACTTTTAAGCAGTATTTCAATCAAGCTTGTATAAGCAAGAAGTTTATTTTTTAATTTTTTTTTTTTAATGTGAGAAAGAACTGCTAGTTTTTGAAAGGTTTTTATAGGTTTCATATCAACTTCTAAAATTCTGCTTGTTTTAGAGGAACTGCCAAATGCTGGAAAGCTTGCTTGTTCTTGCTTTCTAGTTATCCTGGCATAATACCAGATGTAAGTCTCAAATGCTGATTAAATCTCAAAGAGAACGGAGATCCAGAATTAGTTGCTTGCAGGATGTCATACCTTATAAACACCAGGGGAGAAATAAATTAACACATCTCAAGATGGATTATGGTAAAGGTCTCGAATACGTAAGTAATTGTTTAATGATGTGACATCTACACTTCCTGTATTAAACTATATTAGCTGAATCATTAATAGAATAATTAGCTGAACCAATACATATAATAACTTGTTGCCCTGCTGAGGCAGGAACAAGATATAGAGCAATAGATCAGGCAACAGGACAAAATTTAAAGATCACTTTTCTTCCCAGTGGTAAAACTTGAAAGCGCTGCAAAAGAGGCACTGAAGCTGCTTTCAAGGATGGTCTCCATAGCAGCACTCTAGACTTTGGAGTGAACTTTGTCAAGAGCTTGTCCTGTCAGTTTTTACTGCTCTGTCATAACCTGGCTCTACCCTCACCTGAAAAGCTATATCTGAAACCAGGCCTTGCTCCCTGCTTGAATGGGCAACTTGGCATGTCTCTATGGGACCCTTGGGTGAGAATATACTGCTGTGACCGTGGCATCTCTGCTTCAAAAGGTAGGGGCTAAGAATTCCTTAGCTAGAGCTTAAAGGTTCATCAGAGTTGGCAAGAATCTAAATGGCCATGGCACAGGCTGACAGATCTGAAATCTTCTGAGCTGCAGGTCATGCTAAGAACAGTGTGTCAGGAGACAAAACAAATTCATCAGTTTACCATGTATCTTATTCCTGAGAAGTCTAAAGCTTTGATGACTGAAAAAGAACAAAACCCACGCCCCAGAGCAAAACAACCACTTTCCCCTACCAAACCTCTTCTCATTGGCAGAGGTCATGGTGTGTGTGGGGAGGCTTTGTCACTGTTGATATTCTTCATGGAGCTGCTCAAAGCTCCTGACTGAAGTCTGATCTTGGAGCTGTATTTGGGGCAATCAAGAGCTAGAGCTTCACTGCCTGGGCAATAAAATAGAAGAATCCATGAACACAAGCAAAGGCATTAGAAGCTCCTCTGTTGAGAGTTGCCAGTATTACTCATCTCTCTCCCTCAACAATATTTCACTTTAAACAGCTCTTAATCCTGCCCAAGGGAGCAATAGGTCGTTGTATCTTGCTAGGTTAGCCTTCAGACTGGTTAAAGGTTTGTGTGCTGGGCCACTTCAGCTGGAGCTACAGCAGCTCACTCGCCTCCTCAGACAAAGCCACAAAAGCAAAGCTAGACACCAAAGCACCTACCCTGTTTGTAGCTGCCATCCTTGCTCAGCAGGTTTCCAGTGTTTCAGGTCTGGTATGAGTCCATAGCTGGCTTTAGAAATGATCCCGGGCAGGCCTGGGAAGACCTTTTCCAGACATATTTCTGGAATGACTACTACTAGTAGTTTTATTGGTCATCCCCAAAGCCTCTGAACTCTTCTGACTCCTGGCTGAAGAAAGGCAGCCATTAGGTTCTTCTCTGAAGACTTGTTAGAGCTCCTGCTTGTCCTTGAGGGCCTCCATTCTTCCAGGCCACAAAGTCCTGGTGATTTCTTCACAATCTGACAAGTCTGAAGAGGTTGTGGAGTTGAAGAGGTTTAGGTTGGCATTATGGACAGTGCTTAAGGCAGATAGCCTGGTTACTCTTCAAGATGTTGAAGGGAGAGGAATTGTGAGTTAAAATCAGCAGTCAGAGCGCACTGGCCACTTTCAGAGGCTTTAGCCAGGTTTAGAGCTCTCTGCTTGCTTTTCTCTGTGCTGCCAACCAGCTGCAGCAGCAGGGAAAGGGGGAAAGAGGAGCTCTCACAAAGCACTAGCTCCTACAGCAGGCTGTGCTTGCCTGGCATCACTTCTGGCTGTGAGTCAGCTGATAGCTGGGTAAAATTAGGTCACCTGCCAACATGTTCTTGGCTTTTAACATACTATTTGAGGTTAGGTAAATAGATTAGTGAGAGAAAGCTCTCTCTGAGAATGGAGTGCTCAATCAAAGACTGTGTGGGTGCCTTGATTTGGTTTTATACAAGTCCTAATGGTTCTGAGGAAGTCCTGGCTATGATCACAGCTGCAGAGTCAGTCCTTTTGCTGTGGGAGAAGCCCCCATGGGACTGCTGTGGACTGGAAGCTGGTATCTCTGGAAAAGAGGGGGTAGATATGCTACCTCCAGGGGAAGGACTGGTGGGGCTGGGTGTTTTGGTGACCTGCCAGCCTGGCCACATGACAGAATGCTCTGTGAGGAGTGAAATTTTCCTGCTCCCATGGCTCTCTAAGCCCTCCCCAACAGCCAGAGAAAAAGGGTGCTTGGGGAAGCACGCTGGTTGCTTCCCCCCACTCCCCCAGTCCCGAGCTGATGGTACAGCTGTTCTGCCAAAAGTGAATGTTTTTCAAACAGGCACTAGGTGTTGTGTGAGGAACACAGACAAGAGGTTTCAAGTAAGAAGCAGGATTTTCATTCAGAACAAATGCAGAAGACTGCAATATGTGTGGTATGTTTAGCACAGCTTTGAGCCTTTGCTGTCTTGTTTTTAATTATATCCTAATATGATAGCATGCCACATTATTCATGTTCTTAATAATGGCTTGTTTTGTTTAAGGAGATGCAAACAGAATGATCCTGGGGATATACAAAACTCAGACGTTTTAAGACTAGTAAGATTCAAATGTTTGTTTATTTTAGAGGGGTAAGTCTTTGTCTGCAGCAAACTCAGCATCTCTCAGTCCAGACCAAGAAAGACTTCAGCAGGTCTGCATGATTCTTAGCTCAAAATCAGAGATCCATCACTGACTTGTTCAATGTAGGCTGCTACAAGATGTTTTACAAAATATTTCTGCATCATCTTTAAGCAGAAAACTTGCTTGAGTATTATTCTCTATGAATAAAAATGATTTACCCTGGCAGGTTTGATATAATTGCTTTACATATCAACCAAGGGACTGACAGTCACGTTTATGTGAGAAAAATATCTGGTGCTTGAACACGATGCTCTTAATGGCATTCGGTGAGGAAAGTTTTATCTGTAAACTGCTTTTTTTCTTTCTTTTTCAAAATTAATTAATTAATTAATTTTTAAACACCCTTATTTAATTTTACTGTTAACATGAATGAATTCCTGGAGTTCTAGTGTTCTACTGCCAAGCTGCCTGAATAGGGCCTGTTCTGTGATGCTGGAGGATGGGGATAGCCTCAAGTAACAGCATGGAAATTACTTTGAAAAAAATATTATATTGTGACAGGATTTAGAAAAGAATAGCGGATGAGAAATAATTGGATTAGGAGAAAAGTCACGAAACACTTAGCTGAGCTAGGTGATACAGAAGGAAATGTTCAAAAGGAGGTGGAGATAACTGGTGAAAAAATCTATACTTAGTGGAAGAGGACATCCAGTAAACTGGAAAAAGAGAGGGTCAAGAGAGGATGCTATTAGTGCGTACCTCCAGTGATAGCAAAATGACACATTTTCATACCCCACTGCTCTGGCTGAGCTCTTTTTAGTGACTACATACAAAAGCCTTACCCTGTTAAGATAGGCACAATCCAGGACCAGTATTGTACTCACATCTAGGACCAAATCCTGTTTCCCTTGCTTTCCTAAATAGTGGCATTGTTTAAGTAGAATTTATTTGCAGTATATTAGTTAATTTTATGTATCAGTAATTCTTCTTGAACAAGGACACTAAATGCCAAGGAAAGAAGAGTGAGAGAATTTCAGTGGGAATTAGGAAATAATATGGTATGTTTCAGTATCCAGACCTGTATTAAACCATAACTCAATGCCTGCATATAGGGATTATCAAGGATATCTGTTTCTTCATCCAATTTGGACAGAAGTGTCATGTTCTGCTTAATAATGGCAGCTACAGATCGGGATAACAGTGTATATCATCTAAATCTGTCTTTAAAAGGAAATTATTTTTGTTATGATTGGCATTTTAGTGTAATTTCAGGATCTAGTTTCCTGAAAATCACAAGAAATTACCTTAATCAAAGTACAAATTGGTTTTTATACAACTTTTCTTTACAGGAAATGGTTCTACTGTAATAAACTTACACCAAAACTGGTATATAGTTAATAGTTTACTGTTTCTTCCCAAGTCTGGATGTTAGTTTGGCTATAAGGAATGAGATCTCAGAAAATATCCTGGCACCAGTTATCTGTAACTATTTTCCCCTTGAATTTAAACATTGAAGTACCTGATTCTACTTATAAAGGACCTATACCTGTGATGACCTAATTTTGTAGAGACAACTTGCTTCTACCTTTTTTTTAATTCCATAAAGGATGCAAATGAAAATAAGCCTGTGATTTAAAATTTTGCCTGAAATAGTGTACAAGTTATTTCGTGTGCTAATAATGGAAAAAATTACAATAATGGAAAATATTACAATGCCACCACAGTGGCACAGTATCAGCACAGTGTAATAGCATGGTGCTTACACAGAACACCAAAATTCTTTCCAGCCCCTTGCAATTCATCCTGGAAGAGTGGAAGGGCATATCTCTTCCAGTTTGTCCTGGCGTGAAAGCCAAGATGAGACAAATTGGGAATGAATCACAGTTTATGTTATAAATATGAGCCTGAAAATGACTCAACTGGAAAATTTCAGAGCTCAGTTTTATGCTGAAGGAAGAGTGGGTATTGCTGAGCACACTACTTGTCTTAGTCACTTTACAGAAGGGTTGTGGTGTGATCATGGTCTTGGCTTGAGACAGGCCAAGGGGTCTCCAGTATTATGAAAATGGATCTATTTTGCAAGGCAGGAGGTTGATGCCTCTGGCATCATCTTTTGGAAGCTGATCCAGCTTATTATTCTTCAGATACTGGTGGTTTTTTGTTGTGTTTTTTTTTTTTTTTTTTTTTTCCTCCTTGGCTTGTAAGGAAATACAGCTTTGGCATTTGATGGGGATAAAGATCTGCGCTTCAGGAGCTACCTGTGACTGAAGTCGGGTGAAGTACTAGAAAATAAAGCTTTTTTTTTTTTTTTTGTTATTCTAATTTGGTCTAAGAAAGCTTCTGTAGTTCTACTAGAGGAGTAGGAGTTAGAGAAATAAAAATGTGTGCAGGCTAAAGGGGGAGTGAGGGGAAAACACCTTTGATTCAAGTGCTATTGCTATTGGTAAAATGTCAGAAATTTATATTATGCAATACATCTACAGTATTTTAGGAAATAGCATTTCATGTGAAGACAGGGAATGCCCTCTCCCTGGTAAATTTGCTGCCCTAACTGAATGATTAATGAAATCAGAGTCTCGGTATTTAACTATGTATAAAAATGATAATGTGCCAGCTTGTGTCTTAGGATAATGGAGGCAGACTAGTCCTGAGAGTCATCCAAAGGGATTTAATTTCCCAGGCATTTAATCCAAGCTGTTTTGTGCCCTGGTCTGCGCAACATTGTATTTCAATGCAACATTATATAGCAAAGACATTAACATCTTAGAAGGTATATCATATGTGATAAGTTTTTGATTCAGGAGAGTCATAGGACAGTGCCGAAATGCCATATTGTAGAGTTTGGCTGCTGTGATCAATTTGTAGAATGAAATAAGTATCTGCTTTATTTCTTGTAAATCAAAATCAACAGTGAAACCTATTTATTGCCATAGGGACCATATTTAAAATTCCAGAAGCTGCCCAGTTGATTAATTTGATCTGAGAAATTTACAGACTGCTTGAATAGTAAATATCATCTTAGTTAAAACAAAAACAAAAACAACTTTGGTGAGGATACGTGATATAAAAACCTCCAACCAAACAAGACTCTGAGAGATGATCAAAATCAAATCGGGGAGAAGATGAATGAAATGAAATGAAGATCTCACACTGAAAATAACATTCCTATCCTCTTCACTGTGTCTTTCTACCTACCTAAGGACTCTAAATAGCACATGATTATAATGTGTAAGTGTTTCTCTAGATTATTATTCTGTATAGCATTTGAAAGATAATGTATTCACCCATTTTTACACCACATTCCTGTATTCAGGGGCGGCCTTCTTAGAAGCATGAGAAGATACTCATAGTCTCCATACAAATTGATCAGCATATTAAAAATAATTAATTTTTTTCTGACTCAATCTAAAAAAAGCTATACTTAATTTTAAAATAAGTTTTCTGATAAAGGAGCTCAATAATGTGTAATTTCATTCTAGTAAAGTTTTACGAGAATAGGTATTGTCTGTTTTAAATTATATTACTCAAGATAGCTGGCTGAAGCCTCCAGTAGAAGGTACAAAATCAGCAAAGCTATGGAAAAGGCCGACAGCATTATACTTAGGAAACATAGTCCCATCCAAAATAGAAGTGATTTTACAAAGACATCAGAGCTCAGGCTTCTATTACTCATGTTTTGCTTACTTCTCTTATTTCCCACTGGGAAAGACACATACTCAAAATTTTTTCATTTGTGTGGCTTCTACCTTTTTCTTTATGCCTCAGTGAGATGTGGAAAACAGGAAGGAGACCCACCTGAGATGAGCAGCTTGACTCTAAAGCAACTCTCCTTTTTGGACAAGCTTCATATAGGAGGGCAAAAAAACAAAGCAGAGCTGTATCAGCTTTCCCTTGAAAGGAAAAGGAAAATAAAAATAAAAACTCCAAGGGCATTCACAGCCGGTTCTTGTTCCCCCTTTGGTGGGTAACTGAGTTTGGTTTCACCCTTCTCTTTTCTGACTGAGGGTGGGATGGAGGCTGGCAGACTGGCCTCTTCCCTGGGACACAAAAGCAGGACCGCTTGGTGAGAGCATCACTATCTGATCTGGATAATATCAAAGCAACTCATGTCTGGGAATGACACTAAGGCAAGTGTCTGGGATAGACTTAGTTTTTTTCACAGTGGCAAGTATGGGGCTATGTCTTGGATTTGTGCTGAAAACATTGCTAAAAATACAGGAATGTTTTTGATATTGCTGAGCAGGGCTTACACAGAGCCAAGACCTTTTCTGCTTGACATACTGCCATGCCAGGAAGGGGCTGAGGTTTTCAAGAAGTTGTGAGGGGACACAATCGAGACAGTGTTAGTCTTTATCTGTGTGTACAGGTGTGTTTTAATCCAAGAGAAAACCTCAAGCTACTTGAGAGTTTTATTTATTTGCATACACCCTCCTTCCATCTTTTGCTCCAGATGTGTGTCACTAGCCACTAAGGTAGCATTTTCAGCTCTCATCACACAGTGAGGGCCTGTAGCCACCCACAAATTCTGTGTTTAGGGCTCTCCATACCAGAGTGGCTCAGGTGCCTGTTATGGCTTGGCATGACACTGAGTACGGGCACAACAGGGGTGTTGGGTCTTAGCATATTTGAAAGAAGAAGCAACCCTGTCAAATATTGTTTTGTATCACAGAATGAAGGTGCAATTAATAGTGTTTAAGTGATAGAATTTTGTCTTCTGCATATCAGATCTTTGAATTTCAGAGTACTTAGTCTGTAGGGATAGGGGCCGTTTTGTGAAAGTAGCTTTGATGCTGCATGTTATGAAAGAAATCCAGAATGATTTACTTTCCCTCCAATAATCATTTCCCCCTTTATCCAAAAAAAGCCATTCAGGATGCCAGTATAAGTTTTCAATTTGCATACAGAAGCATGTCTGTGCACTATCATGGTATTACAGAAGCACTCGGCAGCCCAAGCCAGGAAGTGTGATAACTGACACGTGTGACATAGTAACCTGCACTGCTGGGAAATGGCCCAGAACCAGTTCAGCTGCTGGCTGAAGGGAAATCTCAGCCCTGGGAGCAGCGGCTACTCTGTTACTGCCTGAAGAAGGAGAACAAAACAATTGGTATTTATATAGGGATTAGAAAAAAACTTTCTGAGTTGGTTCATTCTTTTATTCATTTAGAAAGAAGGAAAACAGATAATTGTTCAAGAAATTTAATTCTTATTTCTGATATTTCTTGCTAGAATTGCTGGGTGGAGGTAAAGCCAGCAATCAACCCTCATTCATTTTCCCCTTTACACAGAGTCTGTGCTTCATAATTTCTTTGGGTTCTCAAACACTTGTCACATTCTTTAACATCAAGAGATATTTATTGGTCATGTTGACAATATATAAACTACCAAAAAAACTCAAACCAAATATTTAACATACTGGAAGATATTTCACTTAATACTGTATAATTATTGTGTATAATTATTGTGATTGTACTATCACAATATTCTCAAGGGATCTTGATCTCTTTCCAGAATTTGTTTGCTTTTATTTGTTTGTTTCTTTCTTTCTTTATTAGTAGGTCTTCAAGAATGATTTTGGAAGGTGCCTAGGTAAAGGGATAAATATGGCAGTTCCCTGTGTGGCTGTGTCCCCCACAGTGTGCTACATCCTTGTCCATTTGGAGAATTAATCTGTCATCCAAATGATTATTTATCTGTTTTTATTGCAATAAATTTAGTTAAGCAACTTCTCCTCTAAAAATCAGAACATCCAGAAAACTTCAAATTGGAGGTGGGCAATTAGAAATAATCAGACGATGATGGAGAAATTAATGACTTGGCTGTCTTAGCTCTTACTTATCTTCTAAGTCAGCATGGAAATATGATCTCAGGAAGGTTTTGAATATCTGAAGTCTGAGAGAACTGAGACAAAAAAGACTTGATTTTTAAAGCTTTTTCTTTTTCTCCCATGTTATGTAGTTGTAGGTTAGAGGGGTTTTGTTGTTGTTGGTTTTTTTTGTATTTTTAAAATAAGTGATGCTAGGACACCATATAGGTTTGGTGCTCTTGGGGTCTCTCCCTTCACTTAGAGGGGACACCTTGCAGACAATGTAATTTCCTTTGCCTGGAAATTACAGCAATTAATCATAGCTATCACATTGATTTTCATGCATGTTTCAAACACCTCAGAACAGGTTTAAAACCCAAAGGCTGCTTTACATACTTATATTGATCAAGCAGCCACAGCTTGCAATAAATTTCAGTAGCTGTAAGGTGGGAGTTGAACAACTTAATGATGTCATCACTTATTGTTACCAAACTCTCAGCTACTCAGCCTTTCCTTCTGCTAGCTAAATAACTGGATGTCTGAATTAAGCTGGTTTTACAAGTAGGCTTTTCACTCACTAAATCTAATTTTCTTCTAAGCAAACTGAAGCATGGATCTGGTTCGCTTTTGTTCAGGGGTTCATTATATTGCAGACTGTGAAAAAAACTTCATCAAGTGTGCCAAAAATATTGCCTAAAAATTAATTGCAAATTATTTCTAGTTATTGTAATGTTACAGTTCTTTTTCAATGTATTTATATGCAATGGTTATGAAATCCTAGATATTGGCAATAAACAATGGGATGAAAATTGTTAACTGGAAATATACATCAAATCTGAGATTGAGAGGAATTAGTGAGAGTCAAGACTGAGTAGCAAGCTATTTGCTAAAAGATAATTTACATAATGTGATATTTAACTGAACCATCCTGCAAGAATGAGTCCAATTAGTGCCTCATTTTTCTTGGTTCGGTTTCTAAGTTCCTAGCTACTTGCATTTCTGAAGAGAAGTAAATAAGTGAGTGATTTTTTTTCTTTGTTATGAGGCAAGAAAGGATCTTTTTTAGATAAATAAAATTACAGAATTTCAGACTTGAAACTACATCTCTCTTACAAAGTCCATAAACCTTAGTTGTGTAATTTTTTTGAAATATTGCTACATTCTCCAGTGCAGATTGCCTGGCAGTCATTGGAGAAATTTCTTTTTTATATATGTGAAATTGTCAATAGTCAAAACCAAGCAAAGCTTCCCCCCTATTTTTTATTCTGCAAACCAGAATACTATGTATGCTGAACAGTTTTTAAAGACCGAACTTCTGTTTTAGGATCAGCCATCCCCTTAAATGTCTACAGTCTCTTACCAAGTGAAATAACAGAGTAAAAATAAACTAGTGACTCTGAAAGCTGTGATGGCTGCAGAAAGACTTTTAGCCCTTTAAATTGCAGGTTGCAGGAACATTACACTGAATCATTTGATCCTTAAATTGCTTTCTAAATTCTGGGTGTCTTGCTTGGAGCTACCCAAATACTGAAGAGATCTTCATGTAAAGCATGATGGCTAGCTAATTACAACTGAGTTTGGTATGAAATAATAGCAAATCATTCCATTGAGAGAGCAGGAAGAAAATCTGACTACAAGAAAACATTTGTGAAATGTCCGTTCTTCTGTAATTAGCAGTTTAGCTTTTTTCTACTCTGTATGTTGTTGTGCTGAATCTCTGATTTTGTACAGGCAGTGTCAGATCTGGTACATCTACCAGTACACTTAATAAATATAATTCATATTTATATATAATTTCCTGAATCCTCACTCATTCCGTAACATGCAGCGTACTTTGCAGTGCCACAAATCTAGGGGTCACCATAGTCAGCTGTGCCCTGAGTGGACCAGATCAGTGTTTTGGGTGGGGAAACCTCCTTTTGCGTGTTCAGTCAGAAGCATTAGAATAGCTTAGGAGCCAGGGATATGTCATGTAAATGAACTCAAGCAGCTCTACTACCTATTATGCTCACCGTTTCCTTCTATTCTGAGGGGCCTCATTTGGTCTAGGAATTAGTACAGCCCTAGGGCTTCTCTATTTGATTAACCAGTGCCTGGATTTGTTAAACGCCCAGACATGCTGCAAAGTCCTTTTTCCTTCTTGGAGGCTTTTGAGTAAGGATTCAAAGGTGAAAGGGCTGGAGGTTAAAGTTCTGACCTCCTCTCCTCCAAACCCCTTCCCTTCAAGAAGGAAACAAAACAAATCACTTAAGCATGTGCCTATCTGACTCAGCATTGCCATCTCTCATCTGTTTTGTGTTGATCTTAAGGCTTTAGTTGTGGTAACTGAGATTCAAATCTTCAACTTTAAATTTAAACCCAGTTTTGTAGTCCTTGTGGTTCTGGACTACAGTTCAAAAATGCGTCCAAAGAAAAACAATATCTTTAAGAAAATACTGACCTATTACTTTGGAACATCGTGCTTTTCTCAAGGCTTCTGAATACTTGCATTTGGCAATATCACTAGCTGAAAATATGGGATTGCTTCCAGCAAAATAAATGGGACTTAACATGTGTTTTATAAACTTTAGTGAGTTGGGAGCTGAGAATGGCATATGGACAATTTTTCAAAAATGTGATATACTGCTTACAGTACAGTCTGCTAAGTGGAAAAACTAACTGTATTTTTGTGTTGTGAGCACAGTCCTTTCAACTGCATTCTGCTGTTGGGGGTCTGGGATTATTTGGAGACTTCATTACACAGAGGATCAAATTCCTCATTGCCTTCATGAAACTGCTAAGTGACAGAGTGTTTTCTGGTCAGTGGTGGTCGCAGGGAATGTGTCACATATTTGTTGTCTGGGAACAAAGTAATTAGTAAAGCCCATACGTAGCTACCTATTTAGGGAAAGAAGTCCTGGGATGATGATTCAGACTTGAGCTGTGGGTTTTAATATTCCTCCTAGGATTTTTCTCTCTCCTCTGCCTGTGAAGAGGCGGTAGAGAATTGGACAAGGTGGAGTAATGGATGAGTGGAGTGCTTTGTACTTGGCAGGGTTTACAGTCCGGGGCTGTATTTTTCCTTTCTGCAGCATACCCCCTAGGGAAGATGCCTGTATGCAGAGTGTTCAATTATCTAAGCTGTCAGGAACATGCATATTATCAAAACGTAGGCTTGCAGCAGATTCCTGGTGATCTTTACAGATGGCCCAGGTCACCTCATACCTCCAGCTTAAGCACTGGATTAATCATTTCAGTCATTCACCCTAAGTGGAGTGAGTTTTGGGTGTGTGTAAGACAGAGATAAATTACACAGGCAAGAGCCAGCTATGGTAGAGGTGGGGTTCCTTTTTTGCTTTTGGTTACTTTGGGTTTTGTCTGCCAGCTAATTAGGTACCTTACAGCAAATAAACATAGAAGATTGCTTATCTCATCCCAGAAGGTGCCAAAGATGTTAAGGATGTAAATGTCATCTTCAGAAAGAGAGAAATCAAGATATTGTGAATGAAAGAGCAGGAAGTGTCTTAGATATGTGGCTGGAGGAATGTCATAGGCAATCTTCTGACCAGAAAAACGACCATCTGCTCAGCTTGAGTTATCATCGTCAGTTTGAGACAAAGATGAACCAAGATATTCTGTAGCTTCTGTGGGAGGTCACTGGCAGGCTTTGAGAAAATATGTGACTTGAATTAAGATAGCTGTGAGTTTGCTCAGCAGAGCTGTCTGGCTCACAGAAACTAGGTTACTTAATGGTCCACTTTATTTTAGCATGAATAAAAATAAGCAGTGTAAGTAATGGGGCTACCTTTGGGGAGAAGAGTGGAGATTCGCTATACTCCCAGCTTGTTTCCATCCAGAAGTTCCTATTACCAGCCTCTAGTATTCCTTGGAGGAAAAACTGAAAGAGATGGGCAGCATAGAGAGCAATTTGTCCTAAGCTTTCAGGAAAATTGGCAACACTCAAACTGCATCAGCATTCAAAACTGTGGAGCTGGAGATGACCTCTGTCTGAGACCAGAGCTCACAGCTGAGAGAGAGAATCTAAATTTGGGCGCTTTCAGGTAGATAATGCAGTGAACAGTGAACTTTGTGGAAGAATTGTGTATTTGTGTGACAGCCTTTACTGTCCCCCGTCAGACATTAAATGAGAGACCAAATTCTTGCTTTTCTCCCTGACTTGGCAAAACAGGTTACGTTGCATTGTTTTCAATTACTCCTGTGCTGGAAGCTGATCTCTTTCTTAAGTGCTTTGTAGACTTGAACTTGTGTATTTTTTTGAGATTTTATTGTAACTTTCTTGAGGTATTTTTCAAGCCATCCATCAAGTACACAAATAAGAAACCCTGGCTGCACAACCCACACACAAGGTAGAGAATTCCACACAGTTTTTGCACTGGTGAACTTGATTCCCCTGGCAGAGTGAGCTTTTCTTCCTGGCACTGTGTACAGCTCTGACTGTGACATGCCTTTCTCTCTCTTCCTTCCAGGAGCAGTGCAAGGTGAAAGCCAGGACAGAAAGCCCTGACTGGAACTCAGAGGCTTTTGACTAGTAAATGCCTCCTTTTGTCAGTAATATGAAGGTATACTAGGTACAGACATAATAATCTTTTCTCATCTTCCACACTGATTTTGGAGGCTGTTAAATATTTGGTTACGTTTGGAAAACATTTTGACATTCTTTGCAGAAAGACACCATAGAGAAGCAAAGTACCCGTATTATTGCTTAATAAAGGACCCTTTAAGCTAATGAGGCATTAATGAATAGACTGGTATGCTGAATCTTTCTCATGTAGGAAGGGTACAAAGTCATTTCACATAAATTGCAGCCCATTATTATAAATAGTTTGGCATGGGTTTCCCTAGAGGTGGAACTTCAAGCCAAATATGCAGCAGCAGCTGTGGTGACACTTCGTGCAGAAACGGTTCCAGGCATTGTGCTGGAGGAGCTGGAATTGCAGGATAACAACACAGCAGCGCATATTTAGAGCCATCTTACAGCAGCAGTTCTGCTGGTTTATACTGAAGGTATAAAAAATATCTGTGTGTGCCCGAGACGAGCAATGTGAGTCTTCTTCCCTCTCATCATTTCCCAATGATTTTGTACCCGACTTCATCAACTACAATCACCATACATAAGATTTTAACATTTGAGGAGTCTCCCTGAATTATACTTCCTAATTTTTGTAGGAAATTGTAAATTATTGCTGCAATACTCCCAGAAGTATGGCTTTCCTCTCCTACACCTGACATTCAAGATCTGTGCTAAACTGGAAGCCATACCAGGTATTGTATGATAACTGGTGTCCAAATTCATCCCCAAGGCATATAATTATATTTAGGTCCCTAGGAATTTAGAAAGGTTATGCAAATTACTACAAAACCAGGAAAAGGGACAGTCTTTTTTTTATTTGTGTCTGTGTGTTTACAGTGACCATTTACACTTACATGGCTTAAACCTTCCTACTCCAATTTTCCAACCAGACAACAAATTACCAGCCCTTGTTTGGCGTGCTGACAAATCTCGAGAAATCAGTGTGTCACAAATTAGCCTGGCTTATACAAGACAGTTCTCCCATCCTTTTAAAATTCCTACTGGCTTTATCCCTGGGATCGGTTCTGCTGGGCCTTAGTACTCTGCTTGTCCTCAGCAGGATTCCACAGTGAAAATTGATTTGAGTACCTTCAAACATCGGTTACTGGGAATGACGCCAATCAAACATGGTGCTGGGCCTCACCTGCCACTGGCAAGCCTGCAGGTACGTGCTTCTCAAAGCAGAGTTTTGTTTCTTCCCTTGTTTCCACAACTGAATCCTGTAAAGGACGTGTATGGAAAGGGTGCCTGTCGGTGTGATGTAGCAGACTCGGGAGAGCAGCAGTCGAGGTGGAGATTGTGCATCTTGTAAAGGTGAAGAGGGATACATTTTTTCATTATATTCTCTGTCTCATAGTAAAGGGGCTTGTATATTCTTGGAACAGGACATCCTTCCTCTTCTCTGCTTTGCAGGATAGTAGCTGTGTTTCTGCTTTCTTTCATCAACCTCCCAAGACTTGTGTGTGTGTTGGTGTGAATATAAGTGTTATTTCACAAGCAAGATTGTGAAATCTTGCAGACAGTAGAGACAATAGTTACTTTTTCTTCTGAATCTTTTGTTTTTGAGAAAATATCTGCTAGTATCTGACTGAGAACATTTGTTTCGGTTTTTTTTTCCTGGAATTTAATGTTACCCTTTCTCACCCAAAAAGTGGTTCCATGGTTCTTGTCTAAGAATTGCTTAGTGCATTTTTTTGCATAGTTTTTTAATGCCTACCACAGGCTTTTAATAGTAACGTAAGCATATTAGTCATGTTTGATACCACTTGATGGTAGTGGGTGCAACATCTGATTTCCAATTACTTTTAGTTTAGAGCCTTTAATTTGGTATTTTCAAAAAATATGTGCAATTTGTGGGCTTTTCTTTGAGTCTAATGCTCTTAGGACTGAGTTTGACTCTAAGGTGCTTCCCTGGAACTTGTTTTTCTAGTGAAGGATTTTTTTTTTCTTTTTTAGGGATGGCCTTGCACCTTGTAAATGAATAAGTCCTGGTAATGAAGCCTAAAGGATGTTCCCTGTAATTATCTGGGTTTTTTCATTTTTATCCTCTGTTTTCCATTTTCTCCTCAGGTATCTGTCCTTCCAGTGATGCAGAGTGGTTTTAAAAGTAACAGGCTGATCTAATTATCTGGAAATGTGATTGAAAATCGTTTACTTGTAGTCTCTTTAGCCATTGTTGAAGATTTCTCATTATTTTGAGGAAAGGAGAGGAGAACTTATGGCTTTTGATGACTAGGCGTTGTTCAAATATGTAGTTGAAACAGATCTCATCCTCATAACTGTTGAATAAATCATTATTTTATTTCTTCTCGCTTGTGTGGAAAGATATTTTACAGACGGTGTTTGGTTTAGAGGTTGGGAGTGATTTTGCCTGGTGTTGCTTTCTGTCTGCTCTTTTTATTCTTGGTATTTGTAGGACTTTGAACCTAAGTGCCAAAGTGTGTATCACGAATCGAGGAGGGATTCCCAAGCCACGTGAATGCCCAGGTTGAAATACTTACCAGGAATTCCTCCCTTCTTTTGTCTTTTCTTTCAAAAGCAAAATCCTACTGTTCATCTGGGCAGCTATGAATGCATGTCCTAGAAAAATCCTGATGGTGTTTGTACGAACTTCTGTGACAGCTTTTGGTTTGAGACACAAGCAAGGGTTACACGCTGTCCACAGCTACAGAGGACAAGCTGCTGCACTGTACCTCCCATCTGTAACCTGTTTGTACCTGTCAATACAGCAGCAGAGGGAGGCTGGATTATTTTATAGTGTTTTTAGTGCCTCTCTGTGCCTTTTCTGCGCTGTTTAATGTAGCTTTGGGTGTTCTTACAGAGAATTTGGCTCTGCTGACCATTGTTTCCATCGAAGTGTCTGAGAAGGCTTTCAGCCATACTACTCTGCTAGCACAAACATAATTTTGGGCTTGAAAAGGAATGGTGTAATTACCTGGGAGGAGGTTTTCAGGAGGTAATGCTGGGCACTGTGTGGGGTGGCCCTGGGTTCCCTGTGAGGTGGCCCCAGCTGCAGCAGTGTGCCCCAGCCCCATGGCCTCCATATGTGTGGGGCAGAAGGATGGATAAGAGATTAGGGACAAAAATGAGTGCACAGCCCTGAGGAGACTGCACTGAGTCCAGCGCTACTGAGGCTGTGCCAGGGAGAAAGACAACTTGGAGCTGCTGTGGGCTGTGGTAGGGACAGGGCCCTACAGCCAGCTTGCTCCTTGTTGAACATCCTGTTAGATATGTTGAATGTCCCTATTACCCCACAGCTCTGAACTACTCTGATGAGCTCAGATGCTCTGCTCGTGTGAAGCTTCCTTCCTTTGGCCTTGCTGCACCTCTAAGCCACAAGCTTTTATCCTACACAAAGGTTGCCACTGCAAATCATTTGGTGAGGAAGACTCATCTCTTGCCTGCCACCCTGACCATGCTCTTGTGCTGTGCTGTTGATTGGTTCTAAGAGGGAGGAAAAAAAAGCCCTGAATTAATAGCAAAATATTCGCTTTGGTATTTTTAAGGCAAGGAAGGAGAGAGAATTTGAGTTTTTGGAAAGTCCTGCTTCTGCTAGCATTGCATCCTGTGGGAAGAGGGGTTTTAGATGTTAGTCACAACGGGGGTGAGAAGGGTGGGCAGTGAGCTGCCTTTCTGGGCTGTGCTCGGTGGGAGGGAGCCAGGAGGCGTCCTCTGAGGCACCAGCTCAGCTGGAAGGCTGGGGAACAGAGCTGGGAACAAAGGAGCATCAGCCTATGCAGACAGGGAGACAGCCAGCCCATCAGTGAAGGGATTGATTTTTCCCACCAAAAGGTCTTCTTTGTTTTTCTCTTTGAAAAAAAAAACAAAACAGAAAAAGAAAAATAAAACCCAACCGCCCCCCCACTTATTTAAACATGATCTGTTTATTTTTTTTCTTATCTCACTGAAAATGTTTCATTTGTATTTTGAGGAAAAATACAGACAATTTCAGACAAAATGTTTCCTTACATGCTTTCGTTTGCTAAGACCATTTTCTGTTACAAAAGGATGTTTCTATGTGTGATGTGTGTATTTTTATGCATGTGAGGGAGCTTCATCTTAATAAGTATGAAGGGCTGAGTGCTGTTCAGCTGGATTCTCTGTCCTTCCACAAAGCAGGTAGAAATCATCAATAAAAGGCAGGCTGGCCAGTGCTGCTCTGGGATGATACATGTATGCAGTATTTATTGGAATTGCGTGGTTCTGACCCTTAGACAAATTTGCTCCTGTCATTAGTTTTTCAGTGTCACCTGTGCACCTGGGTTTTTTGTGTTGTGGGTTTTTCTTTCTTTCTCTCTCTCTCTTTCTCTCTCTCTCTTTCTCTCTCTCTCTTTCTCTCTCTCTCTCTTTCTCTCTCTCTCTTTCTCTCTCTCTCT
>VZRR01011318.1:840570-919007 GCA_013398015.1 Oreocharis arfaki | reverse complement strand
CCCAAACTGCAGCTGCTCGTACAACTGTGGGCAGGAAAGAGTTTCCAAAGCAAGGTCTTCCAGGCTGGCTGCATCACGGGGATGTCTGTCTGGGAGGAGCACCCCAGATCCAGGGGCCTCGGGGCAGGCAGCAGCCAGACGTGTAGCCCTAGCAAGGGCTCCGCGGGAGCCTGGACCGGGTAGGAGGAGGCATGTCTGGGGCTTTCCCACACCCCAGCTATTTCCTGCTTTCTGCAAAGCCCCTGGAAACTGTGTCAGCCAGCAGAGAGTTAGGTCAGTGCTCAGGGGTCAGGCCGCAGGCTGGATTTTAATGGAGCTAAGCTGATGGTTGCAGCTGAGGATGTGGCCATTAATTTCCACTCTATTGTTACAGTGAATAGTTTTACAAGTTAAATTCAGTGCATGATCTATTGCTGTATTTCAAGGGGTGTAAATCCCTTGACTTTCATAGATGGACCTGGGGAAAGGCAATGGTGTTGAAGGATTAAAAAAATAAAAGAGGTGAGGATGGGGAGAAGGGGATCTGGAGTACCCAAATACTGGTGTATGATCATGTGATTGTGGTGAGAAATACATGGTAGTTGGGCTAATCTGGAAGCTTGGATGAATCTGAATTCCTCAAATCAAGATTAAAACCTCCTGCGTTCTTCAGATAAATTGGAAAAGAAATGATCTCTTAGGCATTCATGCACTTAATTACTCTCTCTCCTCCTCCCTCCTCTGCCGACAGAAAAAAAATAATTGTTAACTTCTACATTGTTGTTTAAACGGCGATGTCAGCTGTTAGGCTATGGCTGACTACTCCTGGGGATAGGTGGTCGGCCTACATTGGGAGCTTTACACTCTGTACAGTAAGGAGGTGGGTGCTCTGTAATGTCAGTGAACCTAAAATATTGGGGAGCAGTATGGAGAGGAGGGGACTTAACATGGGATGTCATAGCTACAGAGGGCAGATAAGGCATTGTGCAATCTTTGCAGATGATGGATAGAATTAGTTTGTTGGAATTCTGTGGAATGCAATGTCTGTGATCTCTATGATGATTGTAAATAATGTTCTCTAGCCTCTAAACTTTCCCTTTCTGAAACAGTGTTTCCTCTTGTCTTGCTCCTATGTCTTGATTGAATCGTTTTCAAATTTCCCCAAAGTGAAGCCTTTCCCACCACCTTTTTTTCTTGTACAAACTTGGTCTCATGTGAGCCCACCCTGTCACCTTCAGAAAGCTTGATCCCAGCTGCTTTCTCTATCTGCCTGTTAACTAGTTTCACAAGCTGTGACTACTACTGCAGTACACTAGCTTTTAAAAACTGAGCTTTACGAGGGAGCCTGGGGACGATGGAGGAGAACATGGAGCGTAAGGGAGGAGATGCTGAGGGCTCTTGCAGGACGAGGTTGGCCCGGAGTGTGAGGAATGCAGCGTGTGCCTCTGTGTGCCTGTGTGATAGGAGGGGAGGCTGCACAGAGTGATTCATATGGGAAATATGCCATGACCACACTGAAAACAAAACAACATCAGCTCAAATTCTGGTGGGGTTTGTAGTGAGAAGAAATGCTTTTTACTTTTTGTTAGGCGGTATGTGGTCTATACGAACAGGCTTGAGGATTCAGCTTAATGCTTTGGGAGCTGGTGCCCACCACAGGCATTGTTGTTCCTGCAGGAGGAGAAAGGGCTTGGTGAGCTAAGAGTCCCTCCAGGGTATGACTTGGGAATGGGATGGCATGTGGAAGTTCTCATTGCTCTTCTTCTGTGTAAAATGCGAATTTCAGCAACATAAACACAGGATTTCTAATGCATGATACAAATAAGTGTACTCAAAATTTATGTTACATGCACTTAAAAGTTGATTATTGGACACTTTTTAAACAGCAAATGCCACAGAATTTATGTTAATTAGCCACATGATTGTATGTGGGAATTAGCTGAAAAGATGCTCAAACGATGCATAAATGCTCCTTTTTTCGGTTTCGTTTTGGTTGTTATTTTAACTCCCTGCTTCTCTCATTTCCTGCCTCATATTTTTATTGAAAATGGAGCAAGACCATTCCCATGCATCAAACAAAAGCAATGCACTGATGATGCTTTGACACGGAAACACACTCTGCCTCTGGATTTCCATGTGGGTCTTAGGCTAAAGAAAATAGCCTGTACAGATCAGTCATGATATGAGCAGGCCTGCTGCCATCCTTTTCCCACCGGGACTATTTCCCTTAGAGGAGTTTCTTCTCCAAAGGAGTCCTTTCTGATTAGCATTTTGCTCCCTCTGTCTGTGAGAGTTGAGAAAGCAAGAGCAGCAGAACAGCCGATTTGAAACCATTATTTATCCTTAGATGTGGCTTTAGGGGAATGTGTGACTGCTCGTGAGTTGCAGGTAAGTCAAGATTAAAGTTACTGAGAACAGAAATCTCTGTGAGCTTTTCTTCATTTTTCTGAGAGCCAAAACACTGAATGATCAACTTATTTCCGTGTTGTACAGTTTCAGACTTGAGAAAATTTGTGGATAATTGCACAATTGACTGAAAAAGGCATGAAGTTCAAAGAGCTAAAACCTTTTGGGGAGAATGCATACTTTTCGAATAAACAAAGACTGAGACTTTATTTTCTGGGATTCTTTTTGCTTTGTTGTTTGGGTTTTTTTTGTGGCAAGGTTTTCTAAGTTCTTGCTTTTTGAGGGGATAAGGTGAGTATAGTTCTCTTCCTCTTCCCTGCTGTCCACTGTGCTAGACTTTCATAAAGTCCGTGTGCCAAATGAGGAACCAATGGGCCAAATGAGGCATATTGGAAATGGGCTATCCGTGCAACCGTGGGACAGATGCTGAAGGCAGATAGCTCTGCCTCTCTGTCTCCTGAAATACAGTTCTTTTGCTTCTAGGTTCCATGCAGTTATTTCAGGGAAGTTTTCCTGCCACCTCTCCTTCCTTTCCTGTGGCCTACTTGCCACTGAAACAGCTCAGGTGTGTGTCCTCTACTTGCTGATTTTCTCGTGATAGTGTGGAGGAAAAAACTCCCAACAATTCACTAAGAAGCAAATAAAACCATGCAGAAACTAGGCTTTCCATTAAGAAAAAGCATCTTCTTCAAACCAAGCTCTCAGCTCTACCCAAAATCAACCAAAATATTTATTGAGTATGTGCATTAAAGAACTTAATTTATGACAAGAGTAGTGACTGTTTATACAAAACCCAAATGAACTGAAAAGTGAGCAGTTTCACCAGTGCTTGTTAGAGTGTCAATGGAAAAACAAGTGTGTGAGCTAATTAAGTCATGTGTGAGTAAATGGCATTGCTGTGTAGGCACAGGAATAGGAGAGGACACTGGCCTGCAGCACAGAATTAAACCTTTCTGAACAACGTTCTGCAGCATGCAAAACAACTTGAAATGTTAAATGGTTGGGAAAAAATAAATGTCCTTTGTAGCTTTCTTGTACTGATGTGCTTGGAATCATAAGCCTTTTCCTTTTAAACAAATGTCATCTTTCATTTCCAGGTACTCCTTAAAAAAGGCAGATAGCTTCTCCCCTGGCTGCACTTAAATATAAAAACCTCTTTATCAATTTTCAAGGAATAAGCCTGCACTTGTTATTTCTAGCTTGACAGAGCAGAAGTTGTGGATTTTCAATATAGTAAGATCCATTTTGCTAGATATTTCACCACAAGACGGGCACTACTTTAATTAAGAGGCTGTTTGAATTCATGTATGATTTTGTCCAAAGCTGAGTGTTTAAAACAGCTGGTCTATATCTGAACTTCGAGCAGATTTTTTGGTGAACATGCAAATTAACTACGTCGTGTTATAAAAGTACCCGTTTGTGACTAATAGAAATTACCAGAGTAATGCTGCCTTTGTTCTCCTTTCATTATCCTCTTGTCCCATAGTGTAATATTGTTTCTTTGGTAGTATTTAATTTTATCTAAGAAGAATAATGAGAGGAAAAACGCTATGAAGAATAAAGACGTCCTTTGTTACACTCGGGAAAGATTAAGGCTACTGCTTGCCACATGGAGGAGCTCAAGTATCATGTTAGGAACTACCATGAGCCTGGAGAGCTCATGCCCCGGCAAAGCTGGTCTGGAAAAGCAACTCCTGGGATTACCTTGGCCTCATGTCTGCCCCTGGGTGTGTGGATAAGGTTGCTGTAACTCTGTAGCAGTAACGCATGAGAGCATAATTTGTTCTGTAGTAGACCTAATACTCTTTCCCACCGGTATCACGAAGATCTCAAACCTACTTAAACTGGTGAAAGCCCTGGGTATTTCTTTTCTGTTTTCTAGATATGTTTTCACAACTCCTCCTCATGATACAACATGTAGGACTAATTAAGAGGAAAGAAAAAAAAGAAAAAGAGATAAAAGTCCTTCCTATCTTACTGTGCTGTACTGCACTGTAGGTTTAAACAATGTAGATTCAGTTCCCACATCTGGCTGTACCAACATAAAGGGCCATTGACCTGAAGCTATTTTCCAGTCTCTTTCTGAGCCACGAAGAGATTTCTTTTTTCTCCAGTACACTGCCAGTGGAGAAGTTTATGTGAAAATTCCCTAGACAGCTTCAGGAAAATCTGACTGTGCTAGTTAAAATAACCAGCTTCAGTCCCGTGGCCGCAGGAGCCCCTGGGCTGGCGGTGGAGACCAGGGTAATTCTTTGCCTTAGTGGATGGACCTGGGAGTGGGGCTGTGGGCTGTGCATGTTCAGCCTGACCAGTTGGACCATCTTGATATGTACTGGCTGGGTAGGGTGTCCCTGGTTTTGCTCTCCACAGTCACGCTGGTTTATATGGCCTGGATAGTGCATGTAAACTTAAAACACCAGCTCTGATGAACTAGAAAAATGAGGTGTACACCTGCAGGAGGGAGTGGAAAAGAGGCTAGAGGCCCCCTCATTTCTTAAAGTCGGGTTTTCATAACATGCTGGCTCATTAAACATGTTGACCTTCAGTTTGAAGCACCAGTTTTAGGTGATCTGTGAGGCTCTGCCTGAGGTGCATGAGGAAGTGCCTGGGGGAGATGCTCAACTGGCAGCTCTTGGGGAACATAGCTGGCCACAGCGAGGTGCTGAGTTAGATGCAGGGATGGGAGTGGAAAAGCAGTACAAGGACCTCATCTTCTGAAAATGCAGTCTTGTGCTGAATATTTCTGGTTGAAAACAGGATTTCACTCATTTCACAGTAATAAAATCACGACTCATGGCCTCTTTTCAGATGAATCCCTTTTGTTATCAGACTTTTCTTTTCTGATCAATTATTGTCAGACTGTTACTCCTCCTCTCCTTCCCAGGAAGTATAATCATTTATTCTCACCATGCTACCTGTGCTGTTGATGGGGTTAGGTGTGAAACTGGCGCAGCTGTAGAACCTGTCCCATGTTGTAGGCACTCATAAGCTTCTGGGGAAAGGAGGAACTACCTCAGAGTCTGTGGTGCTGCTGAACTTCTGCATTTTCCTTTTTATTACTCCCATTGGTGGTCTCATTTGTGGTACTGTGTGCTGGCAGAGCAGAAGCCTGAAGAGCTTTGGGGTTCTCTGGCTGCTATTGCTTCCTGCAGCTAGTTCCTGAGGCAAACAGCAGTCTGGTATGTCTTGCAGGAGGAAAAGGTAGTTTCAAGTAGCCATCGCTGCTGCTTGCCAGTTTGTTTTAAGTTACTCTCCAGGTTTTTGCTGCGTGATGCACTAAAACTACAAATCTCATTCTTCTGAAGTTGATGATTAATGTGTATTCCATAATGGCTTTATTTTCCTCCCAGGTCAGATCAATGAAAAAATATCTAAGTCTTAACTTTTTAAATAACCCTGAAAGACTTTGTGTTATTGTAAATCTTCTGTTGGAAAGGTTAAGGTGAGTGACATTAGTTGCAACCAGCCTGAATTATACAAATAGTTTCATTTTTACATCTGCCTCTGAAGCATGTTAAATTTCTCAACTTGTTTGACAGGGATGTCTCACCTTATTTCCTGAGATTTAAGGTGCAGAAAAAAAGAGCTCATGACATTACTGTCTGAAACAATTGAGAAATGTGACACACTTGCCACATGCAAGGGTAGCTGCTGCTGCTGCAGGTTCAGCTGGAAGAGTGGCAGCAAGAAACACTTCTAGAAATCCAAGATTTTTGTGTAAGCTAATACATCTTTCTGGCTATGTGTGTGAGTAAGCAAAATTCACTTGTAAAAACTTGAATATGATTCAAGAGTTTGGATTGGAACTAGGCTTTAGAACGTGAATCCTGCAAAATCTACGTTTGTACTCTCGCCTTCTTTTTTTTTTTCTTATCTGCTGCAATATTAGCAAATAAATTGAGTAAGTTAATTTGGTTAAAGGGGTGATAAATGCAGCAACATAGCATAGAACTGGTTCTAAGTTAGCAGTTATGGCTGATAAATTATCTATTTTTTAATTGCTAAAGGTAGAACATGAGAGTGTGCAGTACCAGCAATTGTACACTGCTGTACACTTTAAAAATAAGTCGTATGCCAACTTTCTTGCTGGATTCCAGTGAAATAATAAAAAACTTTGGAAAATGTACACCTTCTTCCAATTAAAATACGTGCTCTTTGTATTAAGTTGCAACAATACACAAAGTAATACATACTGCCCAAGACAGGCAAAGTTGTCCTAATTCCATAGATTTGGGATGTTAGGAAGCTTATCTCAGGTTTGAGGATTCCCTTACAGAAACCGGAAGTGATTAAAGTGCGCAGCTGAGCAAATAGAGGGCTCCACTTCTCTTGGTAGGAATTTGCATTGGTGGAATTGCATGGTGAATAGGAGAGAGGAGATTTTGGCTAGGAAAGTGCCTTGTGCTTCTGTTTCTTGGAAGTTTAATCTAATGAAAAGAAAGAAAGCTTTTTCAATATAGCTCTCCCATAAAAATGTAAGAAGTTCGTAAACTCCTTCTCTGCTTACTTCAATCATTTAAGCAGCCCATAATGATGCTGAGGTTAAAGAAGGTATTCAGTTCCACGCTGAAAGTCTTCAGCTGTGATAATTCTTGAGGGATCTTTCAACGAGCAGAGTTGTTCCGACCCTCTTGAACAAGTCATTAATGAAACAGCTTTGTGATAAATAGTAGTGTGCTAATGACCTGCAGAGGGGGTTTATAGAGAAAGGCCCTGGTCTCTTGGGGTCGGTATAGCTGGTATTGCATTTTTAGGAAGAATAAAGGTGTTAATACTTCAGTTGCCAGACACAATCCATCTCAAGAAGTTAAATCTCTACTGAAATCCCCACTATAGGGTCAATAACTTCTTTACACCTATCTTATGCCTCCTTTCTGAGTGCTGTATAGAACTGCAGCGTGTGCAACAGCCACTGAACTCACGGCTATTAAAAGCCATGCTTCTGCTTCTGGAAGCATCTGCAAAGACCTTTTTTTTTTTTTTAAATTAATTTTTATAAAGGCTTTCTGTGATCCTCAGAGAGGAGCGTGAGTTCAAGGCTTTCAGTTCTTACTGTGCCACATCTGGAGTTTTCCCTCAGGCCTCCATTCTCTGGGAATCAAGTAGTGCTGAAGAAGGGCTATTGTGCAGCCGGAGGGCCTGGCATATCTGCCACTGCACTGTGCCTGCTGCAAATCTTGAACTCCAGCAGTTTCAGTGACTTTGAGAGGATTTCAGTGAAAATTCCTTCCAGCAGGTGCTGTGTGTCCATGGTACTACTTTCTAGTTTCCCACTGATCTTGGAAATACAGCAAAAAAAAGAGGATCATATATGTCTTTGTTCTCTTGAAGCTGGCTTTCTTTTCTTCTTCATTTTCTGTTTCACTTCACTTCTTCACATTCTAAAAATTAGGTATTACCTTCTTTGCTGTCTTGAGAACCTGAATGATTGTAAATTAGTACGATCACTCTTCAAGGGTGAAATCTATTTTTTTCCCCCTCAATTTCATATTCAGCCTTTCTTTTATTCTTCAGAATGTTTGCTGTAGAAACTGAAGAAATATAAGTAAGCGTCATTAGGACTTGCCCCCTTTTTCTTTTCACCTAGCAACTTCTTTGTGTCCCCTATCCTCCATCCCCAGTCTAGGACATCCCACAGCAAAGCAAAACATTTGCAAAATATTGCTATTTCAGCTATTTCAAAGGCAAAGATAATTCAAAACACCCACACCCTGCCCAAAGAAAAGAAGTGCTGGGGCCTGGACTCTCTGAAGGCAGAAATTTCTGCTTTTATGGCATGGCAGTGTTCTGGGTAGAAACAGTTGCAGTGCTGAAATGGCTGTGAACTTGATGGCCTCTTTTGGTGAAAAATAGTATTGTCTCTGTAGTTAAATTCTCCTCCTTTCCCTATAATTCATGTCTACTTCTGATGCGGGGGAAAGATAATACTGGGAGATTTTGAAGAAAACTAGGCTTAGTCATGTAACTCCATGAGACAACAAGAGTAGCCCATTTATAAGGCGGGAGAGGGAATGACTAAAATATTTTAAAATTTAGGTCTCTATGGATCTTAAATAACTTATCTGACTCTCTTCAGATGTGACCAGTGGTTTCTAGATCCTGTTGGCAGGAATATTTAAGACCTTTTCAAATAAACTTTTTTTTCTGATGCCTTAATCCACACATTCCTGTGCCTGAGGACAGAGTGGAAAAATCCACAAATTTATAAGTGTTTTAAATGTGCATTCCCTAACAGACTTGCATGAAGTATATAGCAGAAGAACGAGAAGAACATAGCTTCCGTATCTGTAAGGCAGCAAAAACGTATTTGACAAGCTACCCTGATATCTCCTAGGCTAGATGAGATAATGCATGATTAGAATATTTATGATCACTGGTGAGAAGTAGGAATGATAATATTCACTAGCTTCAGTATTCTTTAACTTCCCTGCAGGCTGAAATATGCATTAAGGTAGATGTAGTATGTGGAGTGCTAATACAATACATGTGGATCATTGTAGGGAGAAAAGGTCTTAAAATAACTTCTCAGTCTGCAATTTTTCTCTTTGTCTGGCAACAAGATCTTGCTTTGCTCCCAGAAGTAAATCCTGTTTTAATGAAATGCCTTAGGAAAGCTACTTTTCAAGGCAGTGTCCTGCCTCCTGCTAGTGTTTATATATACTTAGAAGACATTCTGAAAAGTAATGCAGAGGATTTTTTAAACATTTATAAGACTTACTTTCTTTACTAATTGCTAAGTGGCTTTGCGCTAAACTTGTACTTTTCCACTTCAAATACATGCGGCCTTTCTTTGAGCTGAGGGAAGGTACTTGCACTTTTCTAGCGTGTGGTTGAGTTTCAGCTGCCCCTTTGAAGTGCCATTTAGGGCTGTAATCCTCCGAGGGGTCTGACACAAAGCTCAGCTGGAACTGTGCCAGGAAGATTTGCAAGCTGGAAGCCACCGTAGCGCTTTGTTTCGATCTAGCAGAGAAATGAGAAAAGCCTCACAGATCCAACCAAGAGCTCACAAAATGGGAAGGTTTTCAAAGTCTCCCTGCCTCCTTCCCGCCATTATCAAGAACCTGCTTCGAGAGTTTTCTTCGGCTAAATCTTTCTTCAAAACCTAGTCTCTTGTGTCTTTTTTGGAATAAGAGTTTGCAAGAAAAGCATTGTGTAGGCTGAGAGACATGCCAAAATTAGGAGTTAACAATGCTGTATATAGCTATTATGACTGTGCTCTTCAAATACTTCCAGTAAGCCCTTGTTCAGTCAGCTTTAGTCTTTGTGTGACTCCAGTTTCCAGAAATCCAGCTTTGTATTCCTTTGATACTCTGTCAAAATCTCCCCCTCTCCTGTCTTTTCCACTTGCTACCTCTGAGGGTTTGCTCCTGCAAGGTGCTGAATGTACTGGATATAATTAGAGTCAAAAAAACTCTTGTGTGCATCGATTGTTGCTTACACCAACTACTTACCATATGCCAAGCACTTCACAAGCATGTAAGGTAGAGATGCCACTCCAGGTGTCTCTCCACACTTAACAGTTAGTGGTACTCTTTTCATTCCTGAAATTACACACATACTTTACAGCACTGGGATTGAAATGTTCATCATTTTGCAGAATCACATTCTTGAAGAATATAAGTGGTTTGAAGTTTGCTGGGCCTACCCAGAACACACTTTTTATGCTGATTATACAAAACAGAGAGCATGCCAAGCATGTTCTCAGTGGAGTAAGTGACTGCAGACAGGCCTGTGGCTGCCAGCTGTGCCTCAGCTCCCAGTTCCTGCCCTCAATAAATTACCCCCTACACTGAAAAGCAGAGTTCTGGGGGTAGCCTGACTCTTGTTAGGACAGGAGGCTTTAGCTGATGTTATAAGCAGCTATTTTTTCTGAGGAAGAAACAAGTGTGACAAACCCAATGCTTGGTAAATATGACAGATGAACAGACTTTTACAGAGCAACAATACATTGTGCTGTTTGATTGCTCACTGCTTGGCAGATCTGTTCCAGGGAACTAGATGATTGCATGTGAGCTTCACCTCACTGGCTCAAAATGACTGTAAGGCTCTCCTTTAATATATGGAATACTTCTGTTGTATGCTGCTCCTTCAGATTTCCAGTAGAAAATAATTTTTAGTATTTCTGTGTCTTAAACTTTTATAACAAGTGGTCCATAAATCCCATCTCTAATGTTGTGTGCTCTGTAGTACTGGAGGTTTATCACAGGGATAATTTTATAACTTGAGTCACATGGGGACACAGGTTGTAAACTGTAAGCTTGTTCTAAATCTTCAGCAGTTTGTTCTGATCCAGCTCACTGCTGCACTTCTAATCCCGTCCTGAATATGCTTTAGAGTAAGTTGTGCAATGGAATTTTTACCCTTACCTTTACTGAGGTAAAATTTGTCCACTGAACAAATGTAGAGAAAAATATTAGATTGTACTTTTAAAACTTTCTCCTGATAAGAATTTTATTCTTAACCAATGTTTCTGCTTATTGACACAACTAATTTTGATTAAAACACTGAGATTTGCCTATCAAGAGTTTGTATGTATTTATCCTGCAAGCCCAAGTACTTTTTTTAAAATTTATTTTCAACTACACTGTGAGCTGATATGACAAAATACTTTCTGAAGAAAAAAAGCTTATCATTACACAATTTCAAGGATAAGAAATACTTAGTTTTTTCTAAGACCTTGACATAATGGTAGTTAGCTGAGGTACAGAATATGTGTTAAGGAATGCACATTTTTGGCTGGTCCAGTGGATGTGGAGTCCTTTGGCTTTCTCTCTTCACACCATCCAAGCATGACGCAGCTCCTTGTTTGCATCGCATCACATTACATTTGTACAAAGTGCCAATCTTTAAGTACAGATTTGCATCCTTTCTGGTAACTGAAAGGGAAGATAACTTTCCTTCCAAAGCATTTTGTATCTCTACACCAGTCAATTGCAAAGCTTCTCAAGGGACATCTCTTTTGTAGTCTTAATGTACTCCTTGCACATCCCAGACTCTTGATACATAATCTTTTAAACTGCGCAAAAAGCTCTGCTCTGTGATACAAAGTCTTCTACAAAGATGAGTCATATTTTTTGCATTGGGCGCATTTGAACTACTTATTCTATATATCTGTCTAAACTGATGTAGGTAAAATAGACAGTTACTACAGACAGCCTGTAAATCTGGCATTCTTTCAAGGCCTGGAGCAATCAGCTATTGCTGGTGCAGAGTCATGGAATGAATTTTAAAGTAATCAGTTTATGCCAAGTCTTTCTTAATGTACTTGCAGGTCTAGTGGCAACACGAAAGAAAAAGATAGTGATAGCTCATCTGGGAATGATTCTATTATGTCGAATAATCTGCAGCTATACAGAAAAATGTACTGTGAACAGGAGAGGTCTCTAGAGGTTTGTTATGTTTTTTTAAATCTTGAAAGGCACAACTTTCTTGTCACTGACAAGGCTTTACATCAGAGAGTTGATTCAAAAAAGTGTGGCATTTATCTTAATTTTGTTCTTTTCAACTTCAGTGACACCCTTTTGCCACTGAGTGGGAGTAAGATTCGAATACTGCTGAACATCTTTGACAGATTTTTTCAAGGTGGCAATTTTCTGGAATTGCAAAGGAGTCTACCTGCTTGGCACATAGAAATTGTACACTTCAGACTAAGTCTTGGATGTTTAATGCAGCCATGGAAAATTTCAGAAGATTTGGAGCGAAGACTACATATATTTCTCTTCTCCAGCTGTAGTGAATAAAAATACTTTTCTATGTATGCATGTGTTATATTTCTTTAGAGAAATATATACAGAGGAAGAACTTAGCTGAGGTTATGGTGTGTTGAAAATTTTGGAGAATTGTTTTGTTGTAAATTCTCTGATGAAGTTGTACATAGACATTTAATCCTGGTTGGGGACCATTGAGCTAGAACAGTAGCTTCCTCTAAATATAAAAAACTAAACCCAATCATTTAAAGAGAATGTCACTAGGCAAACTTTTAAAAATACTTTTTCAGTAAAGCTGCCTACGTTCCAGCTTATGAGTTAGAGGGAAGATTGTCTTTTGACACTGGAGGACTTAATGAGCTGTCACAGGTCACAATATAGTGGTTTTAGCTGTCTCATTTCTCTCTTTCCTTTCTGCTCTTTAGATGAGATCCACAGGCTGTTCAGCAGGAATGGATTTAGATTAACATTTCTGCCAGTCTGAAAGTCCTGTGTTCTGGTACTCTGTCCTTCACTGAGTCTGACAGTCACTTCTGTTGCCTCCTGTTAACCTTGCCCAGGGCCCAGGGCTTCTTGCCAAGGCCACCCCTAAAGCTGTTTGGCAGATTCTATGAGAAACCTATGAAACTGGAATGGTTCTCTGTTGTTTGACTTGGATGGGATGAGTTGCTAAGATCAGGTATAACCCTTTCCCAGTGGTTTCAAGCCACTAGGATTTCAGTGTTGAGCAGTAAGGGAAGTAGCAAGTGAGCCCTGAGTGATGCTCTTGTTTGGGCTACGCTGACCAATCTCCCTGGAGCCTTCTCCTCTCCAGGCTGAAGAGCCCCAACTCTCTCAGTCTGTCTGCATAGGAGAGGTGCTCCAGCCCTCTGATCAGCCTTAAGTGACTGAAGGAAAACCACGTAACCTCCTTCTCTAAACAGGAGAAACTGTTTAGAACATCATTCTTCCAGATTATGGACTGAAAGAGTTAGTTTTATAATCTAGATTTTTGAAAAACTAAAAGAAATGAAACCACCCCCATTTTTGCTACTTCTCCAAATGACAGCAGTATGTTCATGTTCCTGCAGCTTTGCAAAAAGGGAAAAGGAGAAGAGATTCTTTGAGCATAAACCCCTTCTCTACACCACCTGAAAACAGAACTGGGGGAAGTAGTGGGGATTTCCTTCTATCCTCTGTGAAGGAAGGTTTTTAAAGTAGGACTTCAAAGGTACAATGTTGGAGGTCTGGGGGACTGCTGATTCCTACCTTTAAGAAGAGACCTGTAAAAGCAAGTGAGGGACCTGGGGCAGGCACTTTTCTAGTAGGAACCTACTCTCACTTCAATAGGGCTCTGTGCCCACAAAACAGGATCTTGCTCTCTTTGGTAAAAGTTTTTATGTGACTGTGGGCTTCTGAAAATCCTAATACCAGAGAGGTTGAAAATTCAACAGTTTTAGGAGTTAGGTTCTTTAGGCTATACCTCCAGAACCATCCAAACTTGTAATTGTGTTTGTATCTGACTTTGTGTTTGCTAGCAGATCATAAAAAACTCATCAAACAAAACCCCCACCCCATAATAAACAAAAAACTCAAACCCCACAAATTCAGAGATTGATTTTTCTTAGATTAAAAAAAAATTTATGTGAAAGACAGAAGGGAATTCAAACTGCAATGAAGAACTGTTTAAATAATCCTGAAACTATGAAGTTTTCTGTCAGAGTAGCAGGTGTTATAGCATATAACCCCTCCCCCAATTTTTAATGGAATGTGAAAGTGTTGGACACTCTCATTTGAAGGAGCTAGACACAGGAGTACAGATCTTTGTTTCAGGGAATTTGAGAATGTGTCAGACATCTCTGTGTAAAAGGGGTCTTTGAAGTATACTACTAAGCTTTGTAGTTGAAAGAATTAAAGGATGCTGTATAGCTTTGTGTAAAAGAGACCTTCAAAGCACACTGAGAAGTAGTGAAAGATCTGCAGTTACTAAATTTACAGTAAAGAACCATAGTAAGTCTTCCTTTTTATGTATAATAGCAACATAATATTTATGGAGAAGGCACAAAAGATGGTTGGTGACTGAATGGATCAGTCAATAGGATATACGGAATTTTGTGTCACTTAGTGTTTGAAATCCACCAAATGGTGATGAAACAGCCATGACTGCTCAAGGTGCTGAGTTAAGTGTGTTGCTGTGGTCTTCAACTTTAGATGGTTTCTGCTCTTTAAAATTGCTGTGTGTTTAGTTGAGCCTTGATTGTCTGCAATGGCAGCTGTGTTTTTTCGTGTTAAGCTATTAGAAGTCTGCTGGATTGTTGGGCACTGATTGTACTACTGAGCTGTAGGCTACACTAAGGTTGTTAGTGTTAAGGATATTCTTATTATATTTCAATAAAATTTCTGGAAAGATGGTGTGAGAGAGAAAAATACAAGAGATTATGTATTGTAGGAGGAAGCTGTGAAGTGTAAAAGAACACAGGACCTCAGGGTATAAGCTAAAGCCCTTACTTAACTCCTCTAAGTTTGGCACAGATCATCAGTCACATGCTTGCTGCCAGCAATATGCAAAAGTTCTTTAGCTTTTTTCTAATTTTTTTTTCTCTGCTTAGGACCTGCATAGGGATGCATATAATGATGATGTCTGAAGGAAACTAAGGGTTATCTTCAATTTGGAGCACCACAAATCCCTGGAGACAAGAGGGATGAGATGATGACATTTGACTTGCTTTGGCTGAATTTGGATTTTGAAAGCCGCGTCTGACAGGTAGACTGGCACAAAATAAACTAAGTTGTGAATTTATAGTGTACTATCTACTCCATGCCAATTGCTTTTTTACATATTTCGGGATATTTAGGTGAAGTGATGCCTTCCAGAGGGACCTTGACAGGCTTGAGAAGTGGGCCAGTGTGAACATCATGAAGTTCAACAAAGCCAGGTCCTGCAGGTGGACTGGGGCAATCCCCAGTATCAGTGCAGTAGAGAGAGGTGAATGGAGTGGGAGCAGCTGCAAGGAGAAGGACTTGGGAATGTTGGTGGATCCACAAACACTCATTGGGTATGAGGTGGCAGTGTGTGTTTGCAGCCCAGAATGCCAGCTGTGTCATGGGCTGCCTCCAAAGCAGTGTGACCAGCAGGGTGAGGGAGGTGAGGTGATTGTCCCCTGCTGCTCTGCTCTCATGACACCCCACCTGGAGCACTGCATCAGCTCTGGGGCCCCCAGCATAAGAAGGATATGGGCCTCTTGGATTGAGGGCCACAAAAATGCTGGAGCACCTCTCCTATGCAGACAGACTGAGAGAGTTGGGGCTCTTCAGCCTGGAGAGGAGAAGGCTCCAGGGAGATTTTATTGTGGCCTTTCAATACTTAAAGGGAGCTTATAAGAGAGATGGAGAGAGACACTGGAATAGGTTGCCTAGACAAGCTGTGAATGCTGCATCCCTGGAAGCACTTTTGTTCGATGGGGCTTTGAGCAATGTGATCTAGTAGAAGGTGTCCCTGCCCATGGCAGGGAATTTGGACAAGGCAACTTCTAAAGGTCCTTTTCAGCCCAAAGTATTCTATGGCTCTGTATTCCTAGTACATACTAGGTGTGCTCAGTACCTTTGTTTTTGTGAGAAGTAGGATAATCCACATTGCACAAAAGAATCTTTTGTTTCCACGTAAGTAGCAACTAATGCACACTTACTTCATTCCCTGTATCCATGGCTTTTAAGCTTATCCTAAGAAAGATGATGCTTGAAAGCATTTGGAAAATGTGAATGTACCCAGAAGAAGATGGCTGATGCAAGGGCTGGATTAGGGAGTGAGGCAGGCAGGGCTAACACAGCTGCCACTGGTAGAAGACACTGACCGTGACAAGGATCAGTGACCAGGAGCAGGGGAAAGCCTTGACTTGTGGGAGCTGTCAGCTGACCCCGGGAGAGAAACTTGGTGCACCAAATTACTGTGCATTAACTTTGCCATCTAAAGAAGCCTTAAGTGACTGAAGGAAAACCACGTAACCTGAGAAACTGTTTAGAACATCATTCTTCCAGATTATGGACTGAAAGAGTTAGTTTTATAATCTAGATTTTTGAAAAACTAAAAGAAATGAAACCACCCCCATTTTTGCTACTGCTCCAAATGACAGCAGTATGTCATCAACTAAATCAATGTAAATGAGTGCTGAGTTGAGTTTTTTTCTCACTTAGCTATGAAAAGTATTGAATGTTTCTTCAGTGATGTTTTATTCAAAATTACCAGCTGGAGAAACTGTGGCTCCAGAGATTCACTGTCAGCTGTGCCATACATCTCCAGAGACTGCTATATCTTGCTTTGGGATCTTTGTTCTATACATAGCTGCTGAGGGCTGCCTACACTCTCCTTATTCTACTGCTTTGATCCTTTTGTGTGTTCATGAGAAGAACGAATGGCTAAGGTCAGTATTGGACTCAGTGTCTTGTCAGGTGGCACTGCTAAAACTTGGCAGAAGATCATACTTCCGTCCTTTTTTGAAGATGAGAAAATCCAGCAGTGCCAATGTCTGTTTAAATACAGGAAGAAAGATGAGGAGTCTGTAAGATCTTATATTGTCTCCTCTTCCTAATATCTTGGAATAAGTGCCATACCAAAACCATTAAGTGAGGCACAGCTGTAATTCTAATACACTTTTACAGAGCAAGTACTTTCAAAAGTATCCATTGGAGGACACTAGAACACTATGAATCAAGGAAGTACGGTGATTCTACTTTAAAAAAAAAAGCCACATTTCTCTTTTGAAAAGGAAAATTAAAGTAGAACATTTTTTGTTTACATAACACAGTCTGAAAATCCATTTTTACTTGACAGTTTTTCTCTGTCTGTCACACCTTCTACAGCTCCATTACTGCTTTGTTTTTGTTTTCGAAAGTGGTGGCATGTACTTACTCTCTGGATGCTTGTATAATCACTTGTTCTAATTTTGAATAATTCCTAGATGGGTTTGAGTTCTTAAGTTCATTTTTTAATTATTATTTTTAATTTTTTCGTTTCAGGTTTTAGCAATTTGCAAGTCTTACATTAGCATTTTACTTTACATTAAGCAGGTTACCTCATTTGTATTTAAAATGATTGCTGTCCTTGCATCTTTTTGCTTACATCTCACAGAAAAGGTTTAATGAGTGGCCAATCACTGGTAATGTAACTGAGATATAACTCAGATAACAGTGCTAGATTGAAGAACACTTTTGAATCAACATGGTTCTCTGGGAATGGAAGAAAAAAGACTTCAGGTTTTGATTCAGCCTAACACAAATAAACTCTCCTCTACCCTCTCAATGACAGCATTCGACTCCTTTCTGCTCACTTCCATTGCATTCAAAATTGCAGCTGCTAACATTATTTTTCTGCTCTGTCATGCAGAGGGTAGAAGATAACTGTGTTGTATTTTAGGTTTTCTTTTCTTTATTTTTTTCCCCTCTCCTTACTTCTAAGGTCTCTCACAGCTTTGAACTTTTCTACTAGTTGTATTCACACCTGTGGTATTAAACTCAAATTTCTTCCCAACTTCCATGCCAGTCCATCCTCTCCATTTGAAGCAATGTTTCCTTTCAACTTGGGATACACTGCTAGTAGGATGTGAAGCATCACCTTTTCAAGATTTTCTCTTGAAACTGATGTTTAAACATGAAAACCTTACTTGTATCTTGCTTAATATCTGACTTCCATGTGAGGATATTTGGGAGACTAATGTATGAATAAAAGTTCGGTGGGGGTAGTGGAAGAGGGAGGAAGAGAGACAGGAGTTGTGGAGGGGATAGCACCTGCTTTCTTGTCCTGACACTCTGGTAACTTCGTTATTCCTTTGCTGTCACATTTTTATGTTTCCTGTTACCAGTATGTGTAAAGTACATTGTGTTGTTTCTTTTATATTAATTTCATAAAACTCTGCATAAAGTATTTATTCAGTGGCTGATAATGTAATAGTAATTTCCAAAGAGTAAAATAGTACATTAAACACTTTTCGTAATTAATTCAGTTGAATTTGGCTTTTCACTCCTTATTTTTGCATAGGGTCAAGCCCTGGAGTGGTAAGCATCTTCACACTTTGGCGACCTTTATACTACTCCAGCTTTAGTTCCCAGTTTAGTTTAAAGGAAGAACTAATGCTTTGCAAAGTTCAGAAATCAGTGTATGTACACACACAGAGAAACCACGATCGCCCATGACATTTCCTTTTATTGCACACAAATTTAACTGTGGGTCATGAGCTTGAGTTAATATTTTGTGTTTCCTTTCCCCTGTTACACTGCACGTGGTGTTGTCTCTCTGACTGTGTTTGTGTGCAAACCTCGTCCATTGTATTTAGTTGTTTTAAATTGTAATATAATGGTGAGAAACGTGCTTATGTGGGGATTTTCTAAGAAGGTGGATTAACAGTGATATGTCTGATTAATTTATTCCTATCCCCTACTGTTACTCTGCTCAGATGATTTCCAGATGCCTACTCTAGGTATCAAAACATGTAGTAATAGATGGGGTCAGATAATAAGTCAGAACCTGCTATTATTTAGTAAGAGGGACTATCTCTTCCTAATTCTAGACAGTGTGGTGCCACACCATCTTCTGCAATCTTACAGGGACAGCCTGCTAGGAAAGCTATTTGTCACAAGTCTTCCACATAATGTTTGTTGTGCAAAGGAGGAGGGTGAGTGGATTGCCTTTGTGTTATTGAACCCCTCTGTGTGTAAGCAGAGCAGGGAAATCCCTAAGTCTTAACCTACAGTTCTGCCTATAATGGGCCAGTCTGCTCCCCTGCTACTTGCATCATGGGCTGCCTTTCTTCTCTGATTGCCTTGCTGGTTTCTCTGGCCCTAAACAGTGTTTAACATTGTTAAATGGGTGTCCCAGCACAGCTCAATGCTTCCACATAAGCGGTTCACATTTAGGAAGGAATATGAATTGGATAATATCAAACTGAAGCCCAAAAATTCTAAATGAATCATGTCTGAAGTGGTTAGAAGTCCCTAAAAGACTCCTATAATGTGATATTTGAGATTTAAAAACTTAGCATGGTTCCAAGTTTATGTGACTGTTTTCTCTGAGGAGTTATTTAAACTCTACCTTTGATGATTATAATTATTATCTAAATTGCATAATATCATAAAATTGTTGCAGCTTTCAGAGGCCTTTAACCTCTATTATGGCAGCTCCAGTTCTTGCTTATCTGCAATTCATTAGGTACATCAAGTCTTATGTGTGTTGAAGCTCACAGATGGAATTGAATTTTGCCTTTACATTGATGATAAATTGCTAATGAATCCAATATAAGCAGCCTGAAGAGAAATGGTGACTGTCTCTGACTTGCCACTTCTAGCCATGGACATTAATATTCGATATGAACAAGGACTTCTGTTAAAATTAAAGGCTATTTGATTCTAATGAATGTCAGGAACATTTCTCTGCCTTTGTGGTCAATGTTGTGGTTGGCCTGAGTCTATTCTAATCTACGCTGTCTACCATACCCAAATTTCTCTTGCTTATGCATCAGGGGATCCTAACATAGATGTTTTTTAAACCAGATGTCATTAGATTAATATGAAGAGCCATACTGTCATTTGCAAAAGATCAGGTGGGTACCCAGAGCTAAATTGAATGTATCTCCAGGACAGTATTGTGCGTGTTAGTCGGCAAGAACCTGCTTACATAAGATAGGAAGTTTATTTCACTGGAATGTTTTACAGATTGCAGCATCCACAAATTACAAAATATCCTTGGAAAGGTGGAGTGCTCTTTTCTCCTTGCTGTTCTTTGCCCACCTCTAAAATAAGGAGTGATGTGTTTTAGGTAACAATCTCTTGTTTCAAAGTAAAACCTTATAGCCTAGGATGAGGGACTTAGAATTGTCCAGAGGATAAAAAACTTCTTGATTTTCATCAAATCAAGGGAAGATTAGAAAAGAGTTTTTTGAATTCTTGAAAGAAACTCCTGTTCCACTAACAGTTCTGCCACATAATCAGAAAGAGATTGAGTCTTGTGTGCCCCCTACTCTCTCTAGGAGGTTAGACTCTATAGTGGCTAAAGACCCACCTTCTAACTTTCATCCCAAATTTATTTATAGCTAGTTTCATGCCTACTTGTTCTTGTTTCACCTTGAACCTGAATTGGGACACAGTTTCTCCTCTAAGGGTTTCTCTGCCATTGTGCTTAGGGATAGCAATGCACTTCTTCAGCCTGTTTCGCCAGGGGTATTGTCTCAGGGAAAGAAAGACGGCAACTTGTACTTCCAACCATGTGCCCCGTTGGAGGAAAGGGTGCACACAGCAGAATCCCTGTCATGGTCCCTGTCAGGGGTCAGAATGACCTTCTCTCAGCTGTCCCTGTTGGAGCTCTGATCTGTAGTGTCGAGTCTCAGAAGAAGCATTCCACTGGGGAGTAAATTAGATGGTCCTGGAGCAAACGCTGACGTACTGAGCAATGGACCTCTGGAAATCTGCAAACTGAGGAGTCATGACAATTTTCTGCTGCAGACTTTGTACTGATTTTTAGGTGCAATGAACCATCGTGGAACTGTTTGAAGGTGACTGAATTTAGCATGTGGAATTTGAGCCAGGCTCCATTGACACTAAATCTAATGGGGTGCACAAAGCTGCTTGTCAGATAGGAGAAAAGAGGAAACCAGCCTTCCGGAGAGGGGACATAAAAAGTGTTGGGGGGTGTTATTAGTTGATGAAATGCTTATTATGAGAGTTATGTATAGTTAGATTAATGCTATCCCAAGCACAAAAACACAACAAAAAAAGGTCCATGGTAATTCCTTAAGGAAAAATTTTACCACATTTTCCTGCCTTCTTTGAGTTACAGTTTATCTATACAACCTTGTGCTCACTACAGAACTAATTCAGAGGAAGAGAGTGATTGAGGTTGGAGTTCTGACTGGACTTCTAGGTAACTTCAGGCATGGCCTTCTCAGTTTTATTCCAAAATGAAGGTCTGTTGGTCTGGAAGTAATTTTTTTATATAAATAGAATAAATTATAATATAAATATACTTATAACTCCTTTCTGTGTAAGCAAGTCTTCAGTGCTGTCAGCTACTTTTTGCATCTGGAGTATTTGTATCTGGATAATCAATAATTCAAACTATTTTATAATTTATTATAATAATTAATTAATTGGAACCAAATCCTATTCTTCCACACAGTGAGGATGAAACTGGCTTAATGGTTGTGAAATTGTACTATTTCTGGTCTTAAACAACTGGACAATGGAAAAGTGGAGACAGAAAGGGAGCAAGTAAGCTTGAGCTTTTGCTATTATCCCCAGACAGCATACTCTGATACAAGAAGACAGTGAGGAAAATACATTTATTGTTACTTACTACAAAATCTTACCAGCTGTGCTTTGGGCATGTCAGAGCCAGATTTCATAATTTTCCCTGTTTTCTGCAGTGGTTTTGGCTATCCCTTCTCTTGCCTGGAGACATGCTCCTTTCCTCCTGCTCCTCTGCTTTTCCTGCAGGCGCCAGGGGCACGTGGAAACTGGTGATTTTCTGCCCTGCTGCTGCTACAGTGAGTGAGACTGAGCTTCCCTTTTGTGATAGGCTGACAAAACCCAGGCAATATTAATTGTCATAGGTAATTGTAATCAAAGCTGGGTGTCTAGAGGGTTTTTTTTGTCTTATCTGAGGCATGCCAGAAGGCTTTCTTTGGATAGGAATTAAGAATCCTGCTTCAGAGGTAACTTACTGCTTGCCTAAGGGACTGCACCTTATGCCACTCCATTGTCAGCACCACTATCCATAGACTGCATTTTTTGCGGCTGAGACTTGTTGCTCAACATCTCTACCCAAAGATCAGTGCCCTAATCAAAAGCATGACAAGTTTTAAATGGTAAATCTTATCTTTAATTTTAACTTTTATTCTGATATTGTGTTTCTTGCTGATATAGTATTTGTGAATGACCAACACAAGCTGACACTATAAAGTCGTGGTCAAGCTTTGTGGATTTCCATCCTGACAGAAGAAATTTCAATTTAACCTTTCAGGCTGAATTCTCCTTCATTAGGCTGGAGTCTCTTATTAACTTACAGACTCTTTCCTCCAATCTATTTCCTTTAATTAAAGTTGTTTCTATTATATGAACAAGAATAGATTTTGATTTGTGGAAAGCTTTGTTCAAAGAGGAGTTAATATTCCCACTGTCCTTTCCTGCCACTTGCAATCCCAATGTGAGTCAGTGGTTAGTAAGTGAAGATGATAACCTGAATGCATTATGCTGGTAGTTTTGTGAAAGTAGCCAGGTACAGCTTAAAGTTGCTTTGAAATTGTGCAAGGCAGACCATAAAACTTACAGAGTTATTGTAGCGCATTTAATTAGTATTTAGAACAAGATCTACATTTGCATGTTTTCTTTTGGTATGTAAGTGTGCACACCATCTGATAAGCTAGAATTGTGGAAGGTCATCTAGAGGAAGAATAGAATAAAATTTTCCCTGTCTGTGAAAACATCTGCAGATCTAAAATAAAAAAGTGGGAGGAGGGGGGAAGAGAGTGGAATGAACTAGAAAGTCTGATAGGGACATGGGTTGCTTACAAATAAGTATAAAGCGGAACTGGGGAACTGCAGCTGATGATCATTGACTTACGACAGATTAATTTGAGGATGACAATATCTACTCTTAACTGTCACTGAAAACATAAGATGTCAGTGTGGACTTCCTTTAGACCTTGTGAGTGTGCTGAAGCCCATTTTTTTTTAGTCAGATATGGTCATGGTGGGGTGGGAAGTAAGTTTCAAACCTATTAATCTTGTGGCTAGGTATTGTAGGAGCAACTTGGCTCTTAGAGAGACTGCCAGTTGACCCTTGGTAATTTTGGTGGCGGCTACTCTGACCCTTGTCTTCATGCTGCCTTTGCCAGTGTGGCCTGAGAGTGATGGTGCTGTAGAAAATGGGCCACAGTTTGTGATATCTTATCTGTGCTTGGTTTAGACCAGGTGGTGAAAAAAATGCCCTTATTGTAAGGCCCCTTTTCCTTATTTTTATTGCCTGGAACCTCTGAAGACTATTACTTGAAGCAATGATTCACCATGAAGCCTTGCTTGGCCATAATGCCACCCAAAAATGGGTAGGAGATGCCCTCACATCATTTCCAAATAGAGCACTGCTGGGAGTCTGAGCCAGGGAATTTCCATGGGCATTCTTGTGTAAACCAGTGGGGTGAATCCAAAACCTGTTAAATTTTCTGAAGCCCAGAAAAATACCAGGAAAAGAAATCCTGTTCACTGAAGGCCCAGCAGGAAGCTGTGATGAGTATCTGCTGTTCCCCTGAGCATGAGGGTCAGCATCTCTCAGAAACAGAGGCTGAGCTGCCACCCTTGTTGGTATTTTGCTCAGGTTTATTTTTCGTTCTTGTAATTAGGACCTTCTGATCCCTTGGAGAGTGCGTAATTGAAAGCGTGTTAGCAGAGTATTTGTGATGGACGTGTATTTTGGCCAGCTTCCTAGATCCCTTTTTTCTTCTCATACCAGGAAGAGACAATATACAGCCATGTACTCTCACTGCACAATGCCCCTATTTTCCTGTATTTTCTGTTTTTTGTGAAGACCACAGATCAATATACACCCAGGGTAAACCTCTAAATGTATTTAATGCAAGTAAACTGATAATATTTGGTTGAATAATTTGAATCAAGTAAATATGAGTAAATCTATTAAAGTCTTTCACGTAGGTTTAGATTGACCGCTTTGCACTCAGTTTTTGTTTTCAATTCACTATAACTGGATTGCATGGATTAGTTTCCTCTAAATTTGACCAAGCTAAATGCTAGATTATATTATGGGCTTGTACTTTGCTTTCTGTAAACAGCTTGTAAAACATTTAGGAATAGTAGCATTATGGTGACATTAAAAACAAAAATGTAGATCAGCCAATTTAATATAGACAGTCCTCTTTATCTAATAAAAATACATGAATAGTCATAAATTGCCTATACCCTTGCTTTCATGGGGAAATAACAATAGTGTTTGAGTGTTTATCTCTGAAACAGCATCTGCAGCATGTTTGTCATTAATATAAGAAAACAAGAAGAGAAGCAAAGCTGACATGCATTTGCAAAGATGATGTTTTTATATTCATGTCCTAATTCTGTTATTGACATTGGGTATCAATAGCAGAAGCTCTGTCAAAGAGACAATTTTAAGTGTGAGTAAAGAGGCTAACATTCATCTTTCTTTAATTAACTTCATTTTGCATCCTGGAAAATACAGTAGGATCTAATAGACTCTGTGGACCCTGCTTAAGGAGACAGAAGACGTGGCAGAAGTCCCTTTAGCAATATCTATTTTATTACAAAACGAATGATATTTACAACTGAAGACAAGTCTCCTCAGGAAAAACAGCTCTGGGACTGTAGATTGTGCAGATGAGCTTCCTCATGGGCTCCTAACCAGCTCTTTGTGGGCAAGCCCCGTGGTGCGGTATGGCGGTGCGATATGGCAGTGTGGTGTGCCCCGAGCCCTCCTCCTGCACCCTGGCCCTTGCCTCTGCTGCTTCCTGGTCTCTCAAGGAGTGCTGCTGCCGTGCTGCTGCCTCTGCACCTCCCCTGCAGGCTTTGCTCGATCTGCGAGACTGAGCCTGAAAGGGTGCAGGGCTGGTTGTGGCTACAACGTGGGCAACCATCCCTAATCCTCTTAGACCTCCCTGTGGTTTCAGGAGCAGTTTGGGAAGACAACAGAGCTGACCCTACCCAGATTCCATGTGAGACTGTCAGCACTGGTGGGGCAGCACGTCCTGTCACACCCCCAAATCTCATCCCGTAAGGTTGCCTTGGGTAGGTGTCCCTCAGGAGATCAGCTGCACTGTTTAGGCTCTGAGAACAGCCTTGCCCACCAACATCATGGTGTAGGCCTTTTTGGGGAGGCAAACCAGTGTGTGGTTAGATAGACCTTCAAAAAAAGTGGTCTGCTGCTTCAGATACACTATCTAGCCTTCTCTGTCAGTCTGCTAATAATAATGTTTAAATATATAGCATACATAATAATGGCCAAATTCATGTTTTGCTTGATGGTGTGTAAGTAAAACACATATAAATTAAAAGGTTGTCGCAGATCGACACTACGAATCAGGCATGGACGCAGGTTCCATTCACACGCCAAGGTCTCGGGCCAACGGGCAAAAGCCTGGCCCCTCGTTTATTTTCACACTTATAAACATATGTACAGACAATCAACAATTGGATGAAGAGGTTAAGCCTCTCTAAATTGATAGGATACAAATTCAGTCTATCACTTTCTTCTGCCTCCGGAGAAGGAATGCAAAACAATTCTAAAAGTACAGCCTAGAAAAGATTCGTTACAAAAACATGAGCATTGTTTATCTTACAACTTATGAGAAAGTCCTTCACTGCTAACGCAAACAAGGCATGCAGTGAAAAACCAAAACAACAAAAGGTGATTTATGTACGTTTGTGGTTTTATAGCACAGGGTTTGTTCTGGAGATCTCAGAAAATTCACTGTATTTGAACACAGTTGATTTGCGATATTTTTGAAGCCCTGACATCTAGACATACTGACAGCCATGCTGAGGGCACGGCTGCTTGCTCAGGAGACATCTTGTGTGGAGCAGACAGCCATGTGGGTTGGATCTTCCTCTTGAGCACAGGAGACCAGAGCACTAGGGGAGGCCTAATTAGGCCTCTGAAGGTTCTATATCTAGTAGATTGATTTTAAATTAAGAACGTGCACTCTTTTTTGTTTCCAGATGTGTCCTAAAAGGAGATTGTTATGTCTATAGGGACTATTTTAATATATAGTGATGTTCTTTCTTAGCCTTGGTACATCAGTACTTCCCCCACATCATCCCCTTTTACTGTATACACAAAAGTGTCAACTTTAAAGTACTCATCTTGAGAATGTACAAAGATAGCTGTAATTTGTCAACAGTTTTAAAATCTCCAAGCAACTGTCTTCTTTTCCATCACATTTGCTGTAGATGTTGCTCTGCAGAATGACTTGAGGTTTTGCATACAAGGGTTTGTGAATGAAATTCTTACAGTTAGTTATCCTGCCTTACTTTCTGCATGGAGAAGGAATTAATTGCTAATTGTAAAACGAAGTGTCTATATAAGATCAAAAAAAAAAGAAGTAAGTTTCATTCATTTATTGCACCAGGCTATCCCCACTCAGCTATCACTCGTGCGCATTTAAGTTTACATTGGTGTGGTTGGTGGCTCTATGACACTATTAGTCTTACACTGTTTGATTCCCAAGAAGTCAGTTCAATAACCACAATGAGGATGGATTTTTTTGTTTGTGTTACAAACCTGTCAAGTAAAGGGATATTTTTCTAAGCAATTGCTCCCCAGGAGAAGCAGAAAGGCGGCAAAAAGGCATTCAGTCTGACCTTGTGCTATTGAGCCAGGACAATATACTGCAGAAGAAAAGCTGTCAGCAGCCTATTGTGGCAAATCCTTGCTGGTCCTCAGGGCCTCACACCAATGAAAATCTGTGCCAAACAGATAACTTGCTTTCTAATCTCCCTGTTTGTCCTGTTTGTATCTGTGGCCTGCTACAAAATGTACTGTGCCTGAAAAGACTCGTAGTGGATGCTCTGAGACCTGTCCATGAACCCTTCCTCAATAACAGGAGCCAGAACTGCAGCTCAGGTAAAAAGTATCTGTATGTCTGGGCTTGGTGACAGCTACATTGCTGTCATCCCTTCCTGCTACATTGCACCTGGCTGAAGATCATCTTGAGTTATTCTGGAAGGACCCTGATATGTGCTTCCAGAAGAATTTGGCCCTTTAGTGCCTCTTTGCTCTGCTTGTAACTTCTGCTGCTGTGAAATACCAAACTGGTAAGGGCAGCTTGACTAACTGCTTGCTCCTGAGTGCTAATCTTGGGCAGCAATTGTTGTAACAAATACAGACTTCTATTACTTTGGCAGATGCTTCTACTGTTTAGTCCAGAAGGGACTTTTTCCATCATTGCCTCTCCTCTCTTCCTCATCCTCAGGCTTTTATAAGCAAATACTGTGAGAACTTAACGCCAGCACTTCTTCCTTCAATAGCAGTAAGCTTGCTGTCTGGTTAGGTGATGGGGGATTTTTTCCTCCAAAATGAAGACTTCGGAAAATTAAACTGCTCCATACTTCATGTTGAGGTTTTTCATGTGTTTGATTGCTCTTTGGACAGATGGCTTTGTTTACACAGTTTTATCCCTCACTGTGTGTGTAATTCATTATGTAGGCAGTCATTTGGTAGGCAAAAAATAAATTCTGGGAAGACAATGTACTATTTCAAGTCTATTAGAGTTCATACTAGAGTTCCTGATGTGCTATTTAAAACCTGATGGTTATGCTTCTCTATATAATATTTTTTTTTTGTGTTATTAACCCGATGAAGTGCAAAGCAAGTAGGAACTGTGCAAATGGCTTTTCTCTACCACATTTCCCTCACACACTGTTTCCAAAATATCCTAAAGATAATGCTAATTTTCACTTCCTGTGCATAAAGTTAAATGCATGTTTGTGCTCTTCTGTGTTAAGGATTTTAAGGCTCACAAGCTGCTAAATCATAAAGCAGCACCTCCAGTATATAACATTTTGAAAGAGTACTTAGTATTTTCTAGGAAAGATTGGGTGGTACATTGCAAATGAGGTGAATAAGCTGATGAAGTTACTTGGCATGGAGAAGCTATATAAGCATATGTATGCAGAGTTTTCCTCAAATAAATCTCCCTCCCAAACTCAAATCAACCTGCTGTAATTTCTTCCCAGGGTTATGTGAATCTCTTGGTAACAAAAAATACACAGGTACCTGTGACCAGTATCCACATGAAAACCACAAAGAAATGAAGCTTGTGGCCCCTGTGGTGCTATTAGTCTCAGTTCTGTTGGAAAACTAGGCACATGGATGATCACTAACTCTTTTCCTAATGCTGTTATTTTTTTTCCCCTGCTCCTCTTCCATCCTTTTCTTCTTATTTAAAAAAAAAAGGTACTTTTTATAGAGTAAATATTTCTGTGATTTATCTCCCAAGGGAAGGCCCATCTGTTTAATAAGCTTTATCAGATACATTGTTCAGTACTCCTTACTACTCGAGCAAAGATGATTAGTTGACATGTACATGAGATAAAAATCAAAGTGTTTATGACATGAGCTATTTAAGAATCAGAGAGAAAAATGTAGCATGAGGGGTTAATTTTTTTTTCTTAATCTCAATGTTAATGAGCATTTAATGTGACTATATTATCTCTAAAGAGTAGGAACATAATGAGATAGTAAATTGGTGTGTCAAGAATTTTCTGAAGCAGAGAAATCTTTGTAACCAACTTGACTTCAGGCAAAATAGCCAAATTTCTGCCATTAGACAGTGCATTATATATCAGCCAGTGATATAAAATATCTTGGGCCCTGGGAAATGTCTGTATGGAGTAGGTGCAAATGCAATCTTGAGCTAGGGAACAGGGAATGAGTTGACGGCTGTGTGGTGCTGTGTAGATCGTGTGCCTGGACCAAACTTAGTGTTTCTAAGTCAACACACAGCCCATTTCTGCCCCATCATTCACACTGTGGAGCTGATAAGAAAAATCCTGATTGTACCTGCCCACAGGAGATTGTACCAGCTCGTGGGAGTGGAGCAGATAATGGAGGAAAAGCCTGTGTGTAATTTTGTTGAAAATTCTCCTCATAGCAAGCTTTTTAATCTTTCCTCATCTCCTCCCGGGAGGAACATATGTTTCTATTTCTGAAGACCATGATAGCCCCTGTTTTGAAGGTCTAGGCAGAATTGTTAAAGAAAAAGGTCTCAAAAAGTCACTCTGTGTGGCTACCAAAAAGAAAGAATTTATTTGATCACTCTTTAAACATTCACATGAAGCAGTGACATTGATAGTGACACTTCACTTCAGCTGATTAAAGAGATTGAGTTTTAACGGTTAGAATACAAGCCTTTTATTTTTTTTCCCTCTAAATTAGTCAGGGGGCTACACACACGCAGGGTGGAACTGGTTGCTGTGACTGGAGTTATCGACAGCTCCGGATGGGGAAGACTATGGTCCAGGCAGGACACAGGCACACCTATAGCATCACCCAGGCCAGACCTGGCTGCTGCAGTTGAGTTTAAATGGAGCCCTGGGTAGTGGGCAGGGCGTGAGCCGGTGGTGGCCCCAGTGGAGGCCGCTCAGGGCAATCACAGCCTACAGGCATCTTTGGGGCCCTGACAAAAACAGGTGCTTGGATTTAAATTGTGTTTAGTGGCAGGGAGGTTTGTACTGTGGAAAAATTCTGGTTAGACAGTCCTTTATTCCTGTGAATGCTGCAGACGTGGGGAAATGCAGGCAGTAGTTACAGTTCCCTGTGGATTTGCTCCAGTTCTCTTCAAAGGCAGAATGTGGCGGAGCCAGCCACTTCAGTTCCTCAGGTAAGAGTAACAACCTTGTTTCTATTTCAAGTGTAGCACTGCCTGGTGAAAACCTGTCCCTCTCTGTGTCCTTAGGGACAGTGGGGAGTCAGGCTTGAGAGCGAGCTCGTGAAACAGCTTTGCTCTGATAATTCCTTACCTGGCACAGAAAAGCAGCTGGAATACACACGAGGGAAGTTGTGCTTGATTGTACAAGTAGATGCTTTCAAAACTCATCCAAAACTTTCACCTTGCTGAGTAGCTCCAATAAGGGCACCGAAGCAGAGCACATAAATTTCAGTGAACGTGATGTAGTCAAGCTGAAAAAGTAATTTTTCTTTAAGTCAATAGTGTAATATCCAGGATTTAGCACGTGCAGATGCACTATTAAAGTTCAGCAAAAGTAGTTTCAGTGACCTTGAAAATGGGCACTTCTATGGTAAAGATATAAGCAGTGTTGTCTGAAATGACCTGCAGAGTCAGCAAATGTGTGGAAGCTGTTGGATACAGCTTTTAGCTCTATAATGTACTTAGAAGTCTAATCAATAAGCCTGACTTTGGGAAATACAATCTTTTTCTCCTCCCTTTGCAACAATTATGATTTATATTCCCTTTCAAATAGGTTTAAAAGTACCTTTTGTATTTTCCAAAACTTTGAATTGGTAAGTACAAGGCAACTCTTTTCTTGTTATTCCGGCATTGAAAACTTTCCAATAAATATTTTCAGTATTGGTACATCTGTGCTAAAAAATCCCCACTTCCAAGTATATCCTTGGGGCTTGGTTCAGGAAGCTGCTGAGGACAAAAAGGAAAAAAAAGTATAAATCCCAACACATGATGAGGTCTTGTTCAAAATGTAATGTTTGCAAACAAAGACTGAGGATAAAATACATGCCAGAGGCTAAATTCTTTAATGCTGATACAGATGAAAACAGACATGGGGAAACTTGGGTTTGCATGAGGTCTCTTAAAGGCAGTGAGAGCCTCTTGGTAATTGTTTGCAGGTAGTGCACTGGAAGTTAATGTGTTTCATGTTTGCTCCTCACGGTGCTTTAACAGGCCAGCTCAGGTGCTATGCAGCTTTGTAGGGATTCCTAGCCAGGAGCTGCACACAATCACAGCATTGTGAGTATCTTAGAAAGCTTTAGACTTGGAAAGCTTTCAAGCTTTTCCGAAGCTTTCTACTAATGATTTCAATTGCATTGTGTTCCTGTGGGTAAATAGGCTGCTGCACGACCCCCGTTACAGCCTGATTACTACCATTCCCACTGGGTTAATTGCTGAAAAGCCTCCTGAGGTTTTAATGGGAATCCTTGCAGAGTAAAGTGCAAGCTAGGTGAAGAAAGGAGGCAGCCCTCTGGTAGGGTTGAAGATCCTTCATATTGAGGCACAGGAGAGAGAAATGTAGGGTGAACTCGTGTTCTCCTCATGGCTTTTGCAAAAGGTTGGCTCATGAGAGGAGGAAGAGGAGAAAGAACTTGCACAGAGCTTGGGGTTTTGGCAGTCCCTGGGTGCTGCTGCAGTTGTCAATGCAGTTGTCATATACTGTCTGGCCCTGGGCAGCATCCTATGTCAGTGAGTGTCTATTATTATTATTTTTTTAGAAAAGTACTATTTTTTGTCTGTTTTGAGATGACTCAGCCATTTTAACCTTAAAAAAAAAAGGGACTACAGACAGATCTACTTGGGAGAAAATCTTCAAAGCATGAAGATGAAATTTTATCTGGGAAATCTTAATACCAGTCTCAGTTTTTCATCTGTCTTCCTTCCCTTTTTCTTTGAAAGTACCTTAAAATGCTGAAGGTATTTGGTGACTATATCTGTCCATTCTGCTGAGTTTTTGGATTTTTTTTTTCCTCTGAATTTACATTTTTGGTGAGCATTTATAAATATGTAAATTCATGTACATACAGATCATCAGTCTCTGGCTTCTTAAAGTGATAAAATTAGCCTTTGTACCTATTTTAAACTTAGACAGTCCTTGGATGTTTTCTCCTCTTTAAACAAAGGAAATTATTCATATCATGCAATTTTTTTCCTTAATAGAACATAAGGGATTTTCTGTTTATTAATGCAAACATCTGGAAAACACTTCAGAAGTTCTTTATGTTAATTTCCTTAACGAGGTTCATATTTTTGTGTTGTGAAACAATTTCTGAGTGAGTTTACCCACAGCACTCAGTTTGTTATCTTCTGAGTTCTCATTGCTAGTCTCTTGGTGCTAACTGGAAAACAATAATCTTGGAAGCGTCACAGTCTTGATGCAGATTTCTAAACTTTCGGGAACAGATTCTGCGCTCTGTTTTAAGTATGTCTGGAGTCGTTGGATTTGTGCTGGTGTAGCAACCAGATATGACTGTCTCTGAGGGCCAGCTGGAACTTGTTTGCAGCCTGATTTATGAGAGGTCATATTAGTAGTAGACTTCATTAGAGATCAAACAGTCAGATATTCCTAAACTATTTTGCACATGATTTTGTTAGTGCGCAGCTTGAATTCTCCCAGAGAGTGAGGACCTGGAGATTAAACTACAAAGTTCCAGCGTTATCATTGGAAACAGTTACTTTGGCTCAGCAGCCTTACTTTAGAGCAGCGATACAAAATACTGCATGTGTATGTCTGAAGCTCAGGACTGGCTGTCTGCAACTTATGTAAGTCCTGTTCACAGGCTATTTGAAAACTTTTCTATTTCAAACCTTTTCCTTTTATTTTTTTGTGGCAGCTGTCAACTGGTTTTAAATGGTAATTTTCCTCGAGGGGAGGAGGACTGTGCCTTCTCATGTCTAGGTCAGGGCTCTGAGAGCACTAACTCTCAGTTGTACCCTAATCTGCTCTTCTCAAAAGTCATGCCGTTTTGGTGAGTCGGGATAATGGTTGTTTTCCTTCAGGATCTAAGGAGGATGGAATGATGCAGCAACTTCTGTTTCTATTTGTCTTTTGAATTTATTTCTGCATAAATCAAAGGGTTTCTATTAAGGTCTATGAGTTCAGTGCCTTTATTAAATGGTTAGTTGTCTACACGGACATGGGTGTATGGAAGGACTTATTGGTGTGTTGCTACTTTGATACTGAAGACAGGATCTTGTGAGAGCCTGCCAGATGTGCTGCTGGAGTCTGCAGGCATTTCATCACATGGATAGGAGAAACATATTACACAACTCTGCGTAAATGCTGTTAGTATTGTCAGAAAAACCTAGCACCTATAGCAGCCTTTATAAAGCTGTATTCTGCAGGATTTTTTTTCTTTGGTACAGTTCATGGATGTGGATGGCTGAACCCCAGACCTGGCAATGAGAAGCAGAGCCTTTCAGAATGAGATCATTGCTTTGGAGCTTTGGTTATGAAGCTAGTTATTACCTAGTGTAAGCTTTACTGCTGTGAAGGGACCTTCTTCAACACATGTTTTCAGAAATAAGCTACTTCTTTGGTCTTATATGGCTTTGTGTTCAAGCCCCAGTTATTCGTGTTTGAAAATGATGATGTGTTCAGCAGCAAATAGGAAATAAATCTGTCTCTGGAGGTAGCCATCCTCATCATCCAATATTAGAGGGATCATAGCTACTGAGATCTGGAAGGCAAAAGAGGAAATGAACTTTTAATGTGAGTGGCGCTAAAATTTACAGGGGAACTTCTGCATGTTATTTTTTAAAAAGAAATCCAAATCTGCATTTGGGTTGTGTTTCTTGTACATGCTGAAATGTCACTGCTGAATGGTGACCAAGTCTTATTTCATTGTGGTCTGACAAGATTGAAGTCCAAGGAAAGAAGAGAGGTATTTATTTTAAAATCACTTAAAACAAATCTGATGCACATAGCTTGCACTTTAAAAAGAATGTACTTCAATTTTCTCCTAAAAATATTGCTGTATTCTTACATACTACTTTTCTGTCAACAGCTCTCAGCAATTTATAATGGAGTCAAATATCATAAATCTGTTTTACAAATGGAGATCCCAAGGTGTGGGGAGGAAAAAGTGTTTTCGTTGATGCCAGTAAGGAGAGCTGTATTGAGTGTGGTTACAGGATCTAAATCTCTCACATCCATGTAAAATGCTCTGCTAGGATTTTGTGCTGTAAGTGTAGAAATGAGACCTTTAAAACAAGTGTGTTCCATCTATTGTAAGGAAAAAACGAAAAGGAATTCTCTTAGAGCTGAAAAGTACCTCTCACCTTCCCCTGAAACCTGTATTTGTTTTAGTCGGCATTATCTTAACTGGCATTTTACAGTATGACGTGCTGTAAATGTGATTACCTGTCTTACAGAACATAAGCATTCACTTAGTTTGGTTGACATCAAACATCTTGATTTGTGCAGAACAGGTTTATCATGAGCTTTGGACTAAAGGTCTGCAGGTGAACTCCTCTTGTCTGAAAGTGCTTGAGGAAGGTATTGCATTAAAGGTAGGCAAAGACAAAGTATTAATTTTTTTGTTTTATGGCCGGAAAAGGTGTGCTATCTCATCAGATCAACAGGATCATTTCAAGAAATCTAGCCTAAACTTTTTTAACTCTAAAGAATCTTTGCTGGCTTGATGGTGTTTGGCAATGTTTTCCTGACACTTGTGAGTTCCAGGGTCTTACATTTTTAATGGATTCCTGAAGGTTGCAGGACTATATATTTCAAGCAGGGAATTTAGCAACTAAATATTTTCAAAGTTCTCTGCACAGGAATCTCAGTCAGTGAAGACATAAACTAAGATAAATTAACTTTGTCAATAAAATATCCTTTGAACCTATAAATACTTACTGGTAGATATACTTTTTGTAGGTAAATAATATTGCTAATTGCTTCAGGAATCCTTGCAAGCTAATGGAGTTCTTTTACAGAACTAAATTTAAGATGGCCATTTGGGAATCTAGGGGTTGGTCTAGTTTTAGACCTGGGACTTATTTCTATGAATTCGCTAACCTAGAAATGCAAGGGTGTTGCTTTCCACTGAGCCAGGAAAACATCTTTGTTCTAAAGCTAGAATGAGGGTGACAGCCTGAGCTTTACCCAAGATCCAGGTATATCTCTTGATGGGATACTCCCATCATATCTGGTAGGCCACTTTGAAGAGGCTGATGTGAAGGCTAGTGTAGATCAGGAGGAGTGGGAATGCCCGTATTGTTTGGATCACACCAGTAGTGCACAGCGGTATAAGGAGAAGAAATCTTAAAGGCTGGTCAGGTTTGATGTTTGGCTACTGAATCAGCTTTAGGAATCAAACCAGCTTTGCCTCCATTTGGTGTTGGGTAGGTTCCTTAACAAGCAAACCCTGTGCAGTACCGGGTGTGAGAGCAAGATGTGAAAGGCTGGAGGTGTGCTCTTAAAGACGTCTGCTTGCTTTTGAAACAGCAGAATGGGAAACATCAACAGAAAAAGAGTGCATAACTAAGGATTTATTTCCTTGACCATGTGGGCTGCAATATATCTCTATTTGATCCACCTTTGAGACACTGAGGCACTCGGGAGTCCTCCTTTGCATGACCATTCATTTGCAGTGAATAAGTGCTTAAGCCCTTTGTGCTTTATTGCAAATATGGATATTAGGTAATGAAAAATAGAGGCCTGCTTATAATTAATTTACTGCCATTCATCAGAGACTTGAAACTTTTATGGCGCAGAACAGTAGTTGGCCACAACACTACTGAAACTTATGCGGACAGAGGATCTGGCTCAGTGTTTCCAGCTGCTTGTGAATAAAAAATTAGATTAATATTGTCCAACCCTTTCCTTCTACATGCTATTCAAGGGAATATTATCTATTATCAGTTAGCCAATGTACCAAATGCTTGATTTTTAGCATAGTGTCATTGGAATATATATGAGGTTTTTGTTATCTTAATTTTTCCAAAATAGTCCATGTTATTCCACTCAGTAAAAGAGGGTTCAGTTTTCAGTACTCTAGTGTTCTGTCAGTGAAAGGCCAGAAACTCCTGATTTGAACAAAAAAGACCTTAAATAGAAGTGAAAGCAATCTCTGTTTTGTTGAGCATGCTTTGTTCTAGCAGGCCATGTAAAACTTGTTCTTCGTTTCCATGCACTGCTTTTTGTCTTAGGTATCTAATCTTACAGTTTTGTTTTCAGTAACTGAAAGATGCCCAAAAATCTTCTTTGCAAACCTCTGACTTTGCTGCTTTTGAAATAATTTTCTCTGGGTCTGAGTCGCTTTTGCTTTGTGGCAGCAAAGTTCACTTTAGCTAACAGGTCTGAACTCTGCTGTATGTTCTCCGCATCAAGCCAGCACCACTGCTGAACTTCCTATCTGTTGGTCTTGTGCCACTTCCAGGCAGTAGAACGCCCTCTTCCACTGGACAAGTTACTCAGCAGCTTCTCTCTGTCAGTTCAGTTCCTCTGGTGAAGCTTTCAGGTGCATGTGTCTCACCTCTGCAGTAGCTGGGAAACAGCAAGGAACAGTTTCCTTTGACCTCTGTCACTATTGACTACAGCACCGGTCCCCCAGACTTTCTTGGCTGCTGTTTTGCTGTCAGATTTTACTGCGAAACGTGGTTTTTAAAGACCCTTTAATAGAAAAAAACAGAGTAGCAAGCAGCAAGAAAAATGGGTAAATGTGTGGAGGGTCAATGCATGCAGGAAAAATAGGAAAAATGATTAGCTGAATTCAGAAAAAGAGATGTCTGTGTGGATGACTAACATTTTACTGTGCTTCATGATCTCCTCTCTCATCCTGGATATGTCAAAGGGCCGACTATAATTAGACAGAGTCTCTTCCTGAGTAGCTGAGTGAGCCTTGTAAATATGAGGATCTCTCCTTTAGTTACATGTTACTTTCTAAATCAGTGATTAGACAGAATGATTTAATCCTGAATGAGGAAGAGATGATAGCTTTAAAAAAACAATGCTCCACCTTGCTTCCTCCATTCTACAGCAGGACCATGATCCCTTTCCTCTTATACAATGTGTGTTCATGCGAAGTAATCATTTTGTATAGTGCATAGACCTAGAGGTCAAAGTCAGGTCTGCATGGGAAAAACTTGGGTGTTTTCTAGTGTCTAAGTCACTGGCTGATTTTTTTTAAAAATTATTAAGTGATATTTTAATTGATCTAATAGAGTAGATCCAGTTGGACTAGATGTACAATGGTCACCTAGTCCAACTGCCTGACCATTTGAGGGCTGACTAGAAGTGAAAATGCAGTATTAAAGTAATTTTCCCAATGCCTGTTAAGCACTGACAGGCATGGAGCATCAACCACCTCTCTAGAAAACCTGTTCCAGTGTTTGACCACTCTCTCAGTAAATGACTGCTTCCTTATGTCCAGTCTGAACCTCTCCTGGTGCAGATTTGAGCCATTCCCATGTGTCTATCAGCTACTCTCTCCATACTTCCCCTCTTCAGGAAGCTGCAGAGAGCAATGAGGTTGCCCCTCACCCTCCAACTCTCCGGACAAGACAGTCCCGAAGTCCTCAGCTGCTCTTCACAGGACATCCTTTCCAGCCCTGTCACCAGCTTTGTTCCCCTCCTCTGGACGCATTCAAGGACCTTTATATCCTTCTTCAGTGGTGGGGCCCAGGACTGCACACAGTGTCTGTGGTGAGGCCACACCAATGCTGAACGCAGTGGGATGGTCACCTCTGACTGGCTGGTGATGCTGTGTCTGATGCAGCCCAGGATGGGCTTTGCCTGCTGGGCTGACAGGGCTCACTGCTGACCAGGACTCCCAGATCCTTTTGTGCAGGGCTGCTCTCCAGCCACTCATCTCCCAGTTTATACTTGTGCCCTGCCCTACTGTCCCACGCGCAGAATCCAGCATTTGCACTTATTAAATTTCACACTGCTAATTATTGCCCAAATCTCTCTCTATCCCTCTGTAAGGCTTATTGTCTCTCCGGGGAGTCAACAGCACCTCCCAGTACCACCAAGGGTGCACGATGTCATTAGTCATACTTCGGAATGCATGCAGCTGAGGAAAGGAAGTGTACTTGTGACGTGCAACTATAGATGTAGTACTTGCATTCTTTTTTTATCGCTTCTTTTTCGTGTCCTAACTGCTGATGCAAGACTTTGTGTTGTAAATGTTTTTTAAAGGCGCCCTGGCAGCGGTGTGGCAGGCCGCGTCTTTCCTGGGAGTGTCAAAGGCGCTTGGAGTGTTCACGCCCCGGCAAAGCATCAGCTCCTCGACGCACCGGTGGTAAAGGAGGCAAGGAGGGTCTCCGCATGGGTTCCACAGAAAAACTTTATTTAGATGCCATCAGGAATCCCAGGGGCCATGGCCCCAGGAGGAGCCCAGAGGCAGAGGCTCCCAGGGGCAGCAGAGACCCCAGAGACAGAGACAAGGAGCCCAGAAGCGAAGACGCAGACACACGAGGGTCGTGGGGTTTTATAGGGGGGCAGGGAGAGCAGAGAGAGCATGTNCACAGGGAAGAAAGGGAAGGGGGAATACAAAATCCATAGCAATAACAAAAAGGGCATACACAATAATGAAAAACAAGGGACCTTGGGAGGAGCCGATCCATTCACCTTGTCCTTAAGCTACTAATTTATTTACCGACCACCACAACTTTGGGCTTAGTTTGCCATATTTTGAGGTTTTTTCAGTGATTTTCCAGTAATCTAGGTTTAAGAATATCTATTTGGAACTCAAAATGCTTAAACTTTGTAAGGAATCATGTTACCCAGCGACTGCTGTCCTTACTGTTTGCTGAAACTGCCAAAACATGAAGTTTACAGTCTGGTGCATAACTGTTTATTAATTGAGTTTGAAGACTGTAGGTAAATGCAAAGTATGATATTTCTACCTGTTGAATTCTAGAGAGATGTCAAACATGACTGGAATAAATCTGATGCAATGGCTTGTTTCCACAGGTGTTTCATTAGATGTGACTGGGGGGATGGGGAGGAATAAATTTGATATTATCAAGTCCGTGCTGAAAAAAAATCTCGGTTTTTTCTATCAGGAGAAACAGTGCAGTCTTGAAAAATGTTCAGGAGAAAATCCAGTAGCATTTGCATTCCTTGTTTCATTTGGAGAACACTGGAAGCTTTTCGTTTAAACTGTGTTTTCATGATATGTTAAACAAAAGATTTTGTTTTGTGTTATGAAATAATCTTTGGTTGAAGTAACTATGGGAATTAGAATGCTTTCTTGACTAAAATTTTTGAAATATATTTTGGTAATTTTTTTGGTTAAAAATGTGTATTTTAATTATTTCTCTCTTGAAGACAGGTAAGTGGATTAATTGTGAAGTTAGCACCTGGTAAACTCAGTTTAAAACAAAGATTTCAATTAAATTTTAGAGGATTTACTGGCAGTGAGAGTGGCAAAGAGAGGTGGCTTGCTCAATTTGACATTATTGGTTTGTAAAATGAATAGAAGATAATTGAAAAGCTGAACTGATCTTCTTCAGAAGAAGCATCAAACATATCTACAAGCTTGCTGCTTTGCTTTAGAGGAGCTTAACAATTCCTTTTCTGACTTCTATTAGTTTGCTCATGAACGAAATTAACAGATATAGCCAAGATCATAGCATGTACTAAAAAAAGATTTTTAGGTGACTTTGAGTATTTTGATTTTCATTGTATAGCTTCTAATATTTGAGGTCATGAAGAGTTTCACTGACACTGATTTACTTGTTCATTAAAGGAAAGGCAGCAAAGCTGTCTGTAATGTAATTTGTAGCTTGCTCTTCAGGAAGATGCTCTTCTGAAGACCTTGTATCTTGAGTTTAGCTGTAGCTCTACTCTGCTCCCTGAAGAGAGGAGAGAGTCATCATCCCTCCTAGACTGCCAGTGACCTTTCTGGTACCATCTGCCGAATGTTTTCATCTTTTAATACCCTGAACTCTTACAGATTTGAGGCATAAACTGAAGGGATTGGCAACTATATCGTAGGTGGCAGGATGTTAAAGGATAACAGATCTCTTCCTCATACTTCGTAGATTTGGGCAAAATGGATTTTGTAGCACACAGTTGCTCAAGCTTAATGGCCCTTCAATAAGGTCTCATGCTCTGTTCTGGCTAGACTGATGGCAAGCGCTTCTCCTCCCTGGAGAAGAGATTAATCTGAAATTCGAAGATAGAAGGTGCATCTTAGGCTGTTCCTCCTCTTCTTGATTCAAGTTCATGAGAGACAGTCTGGCTCAACTCATCTGGAAAGGCATCCCATAACAAACCCAATAACAGCCAGTGTTATCTGAGCCAGGGCAGAAATGTTGGAGCTCGAAGCCTGCTAAATGGACTCTCTTGGAAACGAGGGCTCTTTCCTTTCACTTCTTCCAATTCACTGATGAGTTCCCTTCCCAATGGGTTATAATTTCTTCTGTGTAACTTCTCCCAAGAGCTAGTTTTCTTTTGGAATTGTGTAGCTCTCACACCTGTAAAAGTTCTGGCAAGAGATGGTTTTTTGTTGTTTGCCCCAGATAATCTGAGCTTCATAGTTTGGCTAACATTACTTTTAATTGTTTTTATTTTGGATTTCTTGTTAAAATCCAAAAAATAGAAGTCAAAAGTAGAAAAATGCAGCCAGTTTGAATCCTGTCTATGCATTGCTAAACATCCTGTTCCGGGAAGAAGCCACACATATGGTTTTTTAGGCATATATTTGCTCTAGCAGTCTTTATGTATTTCAGGTATTAGAGGGTATAAAAATACACAATAGGTGGTTCTCCTTAAGAGTGATTGCAGTTAAACTGGAGAACAAGCTCAGTTTCTTTTAGTCTGGAAATTCAGACTTGTTTCTGGATGTTGTGCTCAAGACACGTAGCTAATTTTGTGTCATATGGGCCATTAAACAATATAATATGATGGAATTACAAGTAACTATTCCTAACCTGCATGCTGACAAATATTTGCTTAATTCCTTGAGTGGCAAGATTTTTTTCCTAAATTTATCTTCTTACAGAGTAAGCAAAAATCCTTTCTGAAGTTGCCCTTCAGATAGAGTCTGCTTTACATAAAGCAAATTTAGCCATTTCTAGGGAGCTGGCTTATCAACAAAGTAAAACATCTTAGATATTCTCTTGGCTACAGCTGGGATTATCCCTGCTGGGGCTCCTATGCTCCTGATAGGAATATATGACTAACACCTGAAACGTGCAGGAACTTAAACTGCCCAAGAGAAATCTTCAACATTTTCCAGTTTTACATTTTGCACCAAAAAAAAAAAAAAATGAAGATTTGTAGTCCAAACATAGCCATATATTTCAGCAGGGAAAGGGGCGATTTTATTTTAAAAGTACTGGGTTCTTTGAAGACTCTTTAATTTTCTTCTTTCTTTGATAATGCATCTCTGAAATACTAATTTTCTAAACTGAATTGCCTATCTTACCTGATGGGGTAGACTTGTTTTGTCCAAATGACCCATACTCTCAAGGACAATAAATACTCTGTAGTGATGAGCCCTAGAGAAAAGTATAAAGTTGGGGTTTTTTTTAACGCCTAAAAAAATGGCTATTCTAACAGCCAGTTCTCACATATATATTCTCACATATATTTTTCCACCTGATCAACCTAAATACGATGAGGTAAACCCTTCATCATATTTAGGGAATGAGGTATTAAGTTTATGGGTGATAAAATACAAGAAACAGTAATATTTAAGAAATTTTACTTTGAAAATATGCTGCAGAAATGATTCATTAGTGTAGAGCTTTAATACTAACTTTCCTTATACATTACTTTGAGAAATCCTAATTTTATTGATTTGATATTCTTGATAGCAGAAAATATTTGAATTAAGAAATATAAGAGTGTAAGAAAACATCAAAGGTGTATATATCCTACTTTAGTGGGCCAAGCTTCTTGTGGTTTGGAGGGCTTCCAGTTCTTGAAGTTTAGGGAAAGATTATGAGAGTAGGCAGGCATAAAGTGAAGCTTTTCCCACTCCATCAATTGCTTTCAGCAATCGGTGGCTTAGGGACTCACCAAGTCAAAGGTTGTATCCACTTCTCCACATTTAATAGTTCTTGTAGGACTTTCTAACCTGAAGCTGTCTAAAAGGAAAGCTGCCCTAAAACTAACCCAAAGGCAAATAGCAGATAGCAACAGGCTTAGCTCTTCTTTTTTTCTTCTTTTTTAAAGCATGATGTTCTATTTTGTTACTGGATGATTTTTGCAGCAAAAGCAGGATTGACATTTCCTTCAAAGAGAAGTTGCAAAACTGCATCATCCAGACCATGAAAAATGGCCAGTCTGAGATTGAGGGATGAGATGGTTTTGCTCAGACAGGCTACTATTACTTGCAGGATAGTTCTTGCTGCTCAGTGCGAGGAAATGGGTGTTCTCAGACAAGGGAATTGGTGTGAAAGTGCTGCTTATTGCCTTTCTAAGGAATTTATCACCTCTGCCTCTCTAACTCAAGTCCATGGCAAGCTCTGCTTAATCCTGTTTATAATTTTGTCCCTCTAGACTTTTGGTTATGTACATTTTATTGGATTGGTGATTCCTGAGGGAAATACTGTCTATTTAATAGGCTTAATCTTTCCACTTTTCTTGACAAAAATAGCGTTCTAGCAATCTTATAAACACAGTAAGGCAAGTATGTGTAGTTGCACAACTTATCCTCTAATGTAGGATGGTGACCCTGTTAAGGGTTTTTCTGGGAAGCATAGTCAAATTCCCTCTGTTTAATTCAAAGCACTTTTTACTAACAGCTGCTAACTTTAAATGCACTAAAATATTAAATTAAAAAACGAAAAGAAGTAAATGATGACTAAGGGGAATTAGGCATTTAGACCCACGAAAACTTAATAGGATTTAATTTGTTGAGAATTCTTAGACCTGATTCTTAAGACCAGGCTTTTATCCAAGAACGGGCAAGATTGCCCAGAAATGGTCCTTCTAGATGGAATTTCTCTTGGTATCTTACAAGCAAGAGAGAGAAAATCTAGTTTGTGAAATCTTGAAACTGCACTGCTTCCTCTTTTTTCTAAACAAACCATTGGTGGAAAAAAAAAAAAAAACAAAACCAAAAAGCCAAAAAAACAACCAAATCCAGATGAATAGAAGTTTGTGTAGCTATCCTGGTATGTAACATGATAAATCTAGTAGAAAAATCAGGAAACCAACCCCCTGGGAAAGCAACATCGACTGTGAGTACCATGCTGCAGAGTATGTGTGGAAGTGCATAGAAGTAATGTAAGTGGAGTCTCAGGTTCTGGTTTCTTTCCTTCAAGGCCCCCCTGGCCATTATGCCCCTGCCAAATGCCATTTCTCCATTTACTTGATTTCCAGACTACTGAGTCTTTACGCCCCGATGCTCCAGGTGATGAATTACGGACAAAAATCTCTCTTGGTAGCTATTTAGCAACTTCATCCAGATCACCTCAGAGACACAACCCCGTATCACCTTCTGCTTTTCTGCTCTGTTCTCTCCTTGCCCAAAGCAAATGCCTGGGTGCTGCTGAGATTCGCCACCTTTGGTCATGGTAGTGTGGCTCCTGGTGATGGGCACTGCTCTTCCCCCACCCTTTTGCAGCCAAGGACCATGTCTCCTAAGCTGGGTGTAGGAAAACATTGTCACTCCACTAGTTTTGAAAGGACTGCTGGTTTGAGCAAGGAGGATTTGATGTTCATTGCAAGAAGCCACAAGAAGCAAGAAGCACAGACCTGGTGGTGCTTAATGTGCTATGGGTAAAACTCTTTTTTTTTTTTCCCCTCTAAGTGAAAATATTTTTTTATTGATTTTATTTTCCAGAACAATTTCATACTGTTGTCCTATTCTGTGAACACTTCAGTGTAGCGTTTCAGGGGACTCAATGTTTTTATAAGTTTATAACATTTTCTCTGAGTTTATATTATCAGATTAATAAGCCAGTTGCATAATGTTATTACTTGCAAGACAAGGCAAACAAATTTAAACATCAAAGGCCAATTTTCCCTTTCTTTTATTGTGAAAATTTCCACTACCCCCATATGTATAAATATGTTTGAGTAATACCAAAAAGGGAAATTTAAGTTGGTTGTGGATTTCTCCTTTTGTTTCCATCCAGTAGCACACGTTATGCAGGGTCTCCTCCTCTGAGTTTCTACTAAACTATCTACAGTCATGAGTAATTTTCTTAGCTTTCTGCACTAGAGATAGTGTCCAGGGCAGTATTTCAGGTCAAGTGATTTATCTGATCTATTCCACCAGCAACCTTATCAGTCAGAGGTTTATCTTCTTTCAGTGTTGCCTTCAGAGTCAGATACTCAATACAGACAATGAATAGAGTTCTCAGGTTCTTATAAAGAAAGTCTCACTTTTCCCCACCATCTAATTTAAAACCTGCTTCTGAGAGTTTAAATCTTAAACATGAGGCAGAGGTCAATAGGTTTAGGAAAAATCTAGCAGTAAGTCTTATAGATAATTAAACTTACAGCACTATTAAGTGCTTTGACCTAAAATATCAAGTTCTTATTCTAGGAGAGTTGGGGTTTTTTAACCTCTCGAAAAGCCCCCAACTTTTGACCCAGGTATATGACTTAGGCTGACCTGACTTCAGAAGGAAGTTTTTAATGGAATACATTGCTTTTGAAAAGTTAATAAGCAGGGAAATTAGCCTAATAGTTTACTGAAATAGTATTTCTAATTAGAGAAAAAAATATGCTAAGGACAGACTTTCTGAGTGAACTTGATGGCAGAATGAGACTCTAACAGAAAAGATAAAATTTTTCTTTAATAAGAAGTGCTGTTCTGAAGGAATGGTTATGCACACCTAAAAATCAGCAGCTATATGTAGTCTTGTGGCCATGTAGCTAATGGAAGTTTATGGAAAAAATGGAGAAATAAAACCCAAAAGTAAATTTATTAGCCATTGAAGAGTAGTTTCTGCAAATCTGAGCAGTTTATCTTTTTTAAATCACTCTGGTCTACAGCAGGATTTTGTTTGCATCTTACTGTGTTGTCTTAAAACAGTCTCAGGAGGAGGATTTAGCTGCTTCAGTATAGATTCCTAAAGAGAAGTAGTTATCCCTTAATAGGTGATACTCCTGCATGACAAAAAGTACGGTATTTCATCTGCATGGTTGTATAATTTGATCCTTTGAAATACCAGAATATATGATGTATAGCACTATGTTGGCCATTACAATTAATTGTTCTCAGTCTTTTCCTAACTAGTGTGACAGCCCATGGCCTGCTTATTTCTATTGGCTTTGCTGCTGCTCGTGATATCGTGGTATTCTTGGAGGTTCTCCTGGAGTCATTAGGCACCAGGTTAGAGCATGCCCGAGGGAAAACTCTGAATCTAGATACAGCCCTGGCCATGTAACAAAGGTTATCCAGATAAAAGAACTGCTGTAGTATTTTCTAACCAATTTTAAGATGCTCTAGCCCTTTAGACACACTACAGGACTCGGTTGCCACAAGAGTGTTCCCAAGCTTTTCAGGGAAACCTTCCAAAATAAGTTGGTATTCCTCTGCCTCTAGGTTAAGTGCTTTGCTATCGACAGAATGCCAGGAAATACTATTGGTTTCATATTTTCACATCTCAAACATGCACTGTATCCATTTTTGAAACATTTATGCCTCAAATTTTGAATGCTTCTAGATATTACACACATGTGTATAAAACCAAAAAACATCCTGGCTTCTGGAGGTGCCCTGTATACGGCTTCAACTGTTGATCAGCCCAGTTTCAATTTAGTTTTTTATAATTTCTCATGATGGTCCAAACACATATAACTATGTTCTGTGACAAAGTTGCTTCTTTTTACTTATGTAGTTTTGGAACTTCTGGCCAAAACGTGATTTTGGGAAATTTTACTCTATGGAAATTCCCCAGAGGGTTTACTTGGCTTCTGGGAAAACAAGCAAACAGACAAACATCTTAAAAATGGGGGTAGACATTGTTATCCTCTAACTCTGCTTTGTCTGTCTGAGCTCACAAATAAAGAGGGAAGGGATGAAGTAAGAGTGTTTTAAAACTGAAAACATTTTAGTGCCGCTGCATTGTTTCTAGTGTCAGAGAAGTTTGAAAACTTATTTTTTAATATTTTGTTTCTCTTAGCATGTTTTCAATTAAATCCTCCACTTAGTATTACCTGAGATTATGTTGTTACAGATGTGTGTGGTTTGGTTTTTTGTGCAGGTGGTTTTTTGTGCAGAAGAAGCAGCCAGCTGGGTCTTCAGGAACTGGCCCTTATATGGTCAACAGCTTTTTCCTGCGTAAAGATAACAGAGAAAATTATATTAAACCCACAAGGACTTTTTTGTTTAGAAACCTCATACTAACTTACTTTGGATGCTTTTGTTTTGCTTTCTTTTCCCAAAAGCAGTCTTATGCATTTAGAATATTTTGGGTGGTCTTGACTTTTAGTTCAAGACTGGTCTGAAGACACAATCTCTTCCATGGTGAAATGACTTCTTAAGTTTTTTCCTTGTTTGTTCTCCTGACTCTCAGTTGGAGGACTATTACTTATGAGAATTAATTTATTTTTCATTAACTCATTGGTTCATCAACCTTTATCTCTAGTTTTGGTAGTAATTTAAACTTTCCTATGTTCCCGTTCTCACAAAAGTTTGGTAAATATTCCTCTCCCCCTGACCCCTTGTTTCCTGTGAAACATTTATCTCTGAAATAATCATATTGTTCTCTGGACTGCAGTAATTTATTAAGCCTTCATTGTTGACCTCCCTTCAAAATTTTAGAATAAAATGTGGACAACTTGAATTCATTGATCCAGTAACTGTTTCTGCTTAGTACTAGTCACGTCAATTGGCCTGCCATACCATGTGTCCTGCTCAGTCTACATGCTGCCTGGTTAGCCTTGTGTCCATGATCAATAATTCAAGGAACAAAGTGGCAGTGTTGAGCCTAGAGTCTACAGATACCAAGTTCGGTCAGTGGGACAGGGTTTATTACGTGTACTTTAGTTTTAGTGTAATAAACAGCAGCTTTCATCTGTGAAAATAGCACTGTGTATTCCATTGTCCATAACAGACATAAAAAGAACCCCCAAAATGGCAGGGAATTTTTCATCCTTCCCCCATCTCCTTCTTGCCCTGTAAAGAGCATATATCCTTTGTATTTCTGGAAAATTTGTGACCTTGACTTCTGGGTACAAATGCATGGATGACCTTCTCTGCACGTTAATGGAACATTATGTCTGCTTTGCTGCTCCCATAACAGTGTCACTTTATATAAACAGTACATGTGCTGTACACAATGACTTTTTAAACTTGCCACTTGATGTATGAACTGGTGATCAAAATGAAATCTTTGTCATACGTACATTGCAATTTTCTCATTTATATAAGCTTTGATCACTATTGCATTATCTGAGTGCCAGTTTTACCAACTACCTAGAATAACCCTTTTGAATAACCCTTTCCTCTAGCNCTTTTGAAAAACCCTCTTCTCTTCTCTTTTTTTTTTCTTTTTTTTTTTTTTTTTTTTTTTTTTTTCTCCCTTTCATTAGGTTTTGGGTTTGATTTATTTGGGGGGTTTTTTGGAGGGAGCTGTAGTGGCTTGCTTTCTTCTCTTAACCAAAACCCCTGAACCCGATCTGGCTCTTTTTGGTCTTCAGGTTTTCTCAGATTTTTTTTTTAAATACACTTTAAAATAGTTATTTACTTTTTAAAATGTTGAAGTACAGCTTTTTTAATAAAATATTGAGCATCTTATCTCAGCACTTTTTGCCAGATTCCATTAGAATGGCTGAAAGATCAGGAGTTATTTTGTATGTCATTCTCATTATTGTTTTCCACTTGCAAATTCTACTTTGTTTGAAATCGAGTGTCCCTGCATTCTGCAACCCTGACCTTGCAAATGTCACTTTTACTGACATATGCCCTGTATATTACAATATGTGCTCTGCTGACGTTCTGGCCTTCAGGGCTGTGTCTAGATTAATAAACTACGCTCCGTGGACAAAGCTGCCCTACTGAAAAGGGAGCACAGTTTAGCTGTGTGGATGCGAGCTGCACTGGGAGACTTTTCCTCAGGTGCAGAGCAGAATGTGTGCCACTTTGCTCACTAGAGTAGGCATAGCTTCTGTTTGCTCCCTGAAAGTGGGCACAGAGATCAGCTTTTGTGCAGCCTTGATTTGGCAGTAGTTATAGTGCCCTATGTGGTGCTTCAAGTGTTTTCTTTTACTATGCAACATGTACAGGACTGTGCCTTTGCTACTCTGGTCCTTTAATTTAATGTTCCTGTCTGGAGTTAATCCCTACAGACCTTCCCCATAAGAGCAAGATAGAAAAGTATCTCAGACAATGTTTTGATTTGGAAAGGAAAAGTAAAACTTCAAGGGGTCTCATGGAGAATTTGCAGTTTCATACCTGTTTAATGTGAAAGACAGTTGGAAATTGCTGCATGGCTGTGGGAAGTCTTGAGATAAGACATATGGAAAAATGTATATGTCTGTGACAGGTAGGTCAGAAATGTTCCCTTTATTAACTCTGAAAAGAGAAGTAGTCTCTGCAGAGGTAGAAACAGGAGCAAAAGCAAAAATTTCAGCTGGTTTCTTTTAACAGGTGATCGGATCATGTGATAAGTACTCATTTCTCTATATGCTATGGTTTCAAGAGTTTTATGCCAAGACCTTATTTTCATACCATTGTACCTCCTTGGCTCAGTGGAATCATTGTAGATTAATTTTACATATGAAGAAATGATTAATAATCTAAGAGAGCACTCTCCCTTAAGTAAGGGAGAAAAGATGCTCCATAATGCAGAAAGCTATTATTACCTTTGCTGTTTTGATACAACATTAATGCACTGCCTTCTCTATAGTTATTAATGCCCTTAAAATAGATTCTATCCTCCTTGACATCTTCCATTCTGAATTTAATAGAGACTTTAATGAAATTTTCATGGTAAAACAACTTGCCAGAAGGTCAAGAAAGCCAAAAATAAAACTGGGAATGTAAGTCATCTAAATGTCCTCTTCTTTTTCATTTGTGATGATAGCACTTCAGGCTGGAAAATGAGCTAGAAGCTGATTATCAAAGACGGGGAAGGGAGGATGGGGAGGGTGGGGGATAAAGATAATGGAATATAGGATAAAGTGTTGAGAAAAGAGTCTTTTTTGCTACAGCCTAAGAAGTTTTTCTTCAATAGCTTGACAGTTATAGATGTTGTGCTGCCTTAAATGCTTTCAGAATGACTTGCACAGAACCTTGTTATTGCTTATTACACAGTCCCTTGAATCCATGTTTTTGGCTGGTGATTTTTTTTTTTTGTAGTACACTTTTCTTTCTTTAGAAAACAAAGTTTTTAAGGGAATGTGTGAAATGCACAGCACTGAGCAGTAAACGTAGCCACTCAGCTTAGTCACAAGTAGTTCTGTGCAGAAGCACTCAGATTTATTTGGTTAATTGAGAGCCGTGTGGCATTGTTTATCTCTCAGAGTTTTCTTGGGTCTTTCCAAAATACCTCAATCTATTAAGGCCTTGATCCTGTGCTCAGTGGGAGATGAGGTCATGCACTGCTCTTAAGCACTGGGAGTCTGGTTGCAGAAATACAGTTTGTAAAGCATAAACCAAGATAATGTGTTTTGTTAAGCATAATTGAGACAATGTTGAGAAAAACATGTACCTGTTACACTAGCCACTAAGAAGGAAAAAGTGCCTGTTTTCCTAAGAAATTAATCTCCAGGAGTGATGGACTGATTATTAAGGGCAAGATGGTGGTATAAACCTTTAGAAGCTGAAAGAAGAAACAGTATTCTGTAGCCTAAGTCTCTTAGGCATTAGCATGTGCATGGCAGGCCCATGTGGAAGATGTGCCTCAAGCTGTGATTTGTTCAGCCTGTGTTGCCTGTGCAGACTATCTATAGAAAATGAAGTGTTGTGATGAGGAAGACTAATCCACTTCCTTCTGATAGGTCTTGAGGGGATCAGTAATGGTGCTTGTGAAGTCTGTCCCAGGTTGGAATTCTGTCTTGTTTGAAAAGTCCATGCTTCCCTTGGTGTTGGCCACCCCTAGGAATTCAGCAGCACGTAGGAATACTTTGTCTTCAAATCCTAGCTTCAAGGGGTTGGGAAAGTAAATGGGTGTATTCCTTGCTTACACAGATAGGTGACAACATCTTGGGGATACCCTGTGGTAACTTGGGGGGCGCTGGTAGAGGTCAGCAGGGAAGGCAAAGCAGATGGAGAAGCTGTCAGCTACCAGCAAACTGCTGTTCTGGAGCAGCATAGGTGTGTAATCGATTCTCTACACTCAAACCTTGCAGAGCAGCCCTACACAAACACCTCTATTGTTTTAGGACATCTACAAGGTCAAAAAGCAAGAGACCGAATGACATGACCTGTTCCTGAGTCCATTGTTGTATTATAGTGCCTGTTCTAAGATTTAGATGTGAAGATTTAGTTGCCCATAGTAAACAAAGCACATGTATCTTCCAGACAGTGTCTGCATGGTGCGTGTGTGTAAAGAGCTGGAGTAGTAAACAGAGCTTATTAGTCTTCAACACGTTCATTAAAAAGGGTTTATATACCTTTTCTATATTGAATCTTAACAGCATTGGACATTTTTTTCTGTTTCTAATGCTGTCCTATTTAAAAAACAAATCCAGATCATCAATCACTTGGACAGACATCTGCATAGTTCAATCTTTTGTACAGACTGTTCCTCTCCTGGGTATACACTTCTCTGGCATCTGTTTATAACTGCACACATCTAACAAAGAGTCCTTGCACAGTAGGACTATTTAAAAAATAAGATTTTAAATGCTGTTTACTCTGTCATTGAGTTAGTAGGGGTAAGAGTACAGTAGAAGTATCTTAGTACCAAGTGATGGGAAGTAACTACATCTGAACAAATAGTCTGGACAAATAGTATCCTGTCTGCTAAGTTGCAGTGGGATCCCTAAGCAGAACTTCATCTGAATGAAATATGAAATGGAAACCCTAGTAGTCTAACATAACACCTTTTTTTTTACAGCTATATACAAAATACACAGTGTATGAGTGCAGCATGATTGCAGATTAGTGGATAGAATCACAGCTAATCCAAAACATGGAACTACACATAATTTCAAAAGATGGATTTCTGCTTTGGAAGGGGAAAAATTTTACAGTTTTATAAAAAATTGGTACAGCTGCAGACTTGACTAACTTGCTGTAAAATATTCTTTTACTGCCTGGAGGGGAAAATTGCAATAAGAGTCTTGTTTTCAGAAAAATTCTATTCCTCAGAGTAAGGATGTCTAACTGCAAATGAAGACAGGAAAAGAAGGATGTGTAATATAACCTGACTTAAAAGAAGTAAAACCACAAAATCAAACAAAAAACCCTAGAAAGGCATATTGCACCATGAACCTTTCAGAGCAAGGTTGGTTGGGAGAAGATCATTTAAAATAGTTTTGGTGAGAGAATATCTGTGGGGTCAAACACTCAGCCAAAATTTATCCCTATGCTGTTAGTCAGCCAGTAAACCAAGCCTACAATGAAAACCCCTGACTACTACCTCTTCCTTCTTTTTGGACTTTTAAGACTACTCACATGTGTAAGTGATTGGAGTAGGCCCACCTTTTTTACTGTAACTATTATTAATGAGGAATACTTTCAGGATGAAGCGTTCTGGTTTGAAATTGGTTTGGCAATTTTATTTCGGAGTGTGCCAAAAAAAGCACTTGGCAGATGTAGGAGAGTGGGATAGAACTTCTCTACTACAAATATTCTTCATAGTGACTGAGGAGAGGTCACTTTTGTGATGCCCTTTGCCAAGAGTTGCAGAGGAATGTTCCTGGACTTGGCCTAGGAATTAAGGAATATGGCCACTGTATGTTTGTTCATGCATGTTCTGCTGTCTGGCAATAGGGTTATCCACTTTAATCCTCTTCCCTCCCACAATTATTTTTATTCCTGGCAGCAGTAATCTGTGCTGATGTGACAGAGAGAACTGGAGCTCTGATAGTCAGAACAGTGGGTACAGAGCAGTACAGATCATTAGGACAAGGTCATTGTGTACCAGAGTAGTTGTGCTTCTGATATACTTAAAATCCTTGTACTTCATATTTTGCCAATATGCTGAAAAAAAGTTGCTGTAATCTATAAAATTTATTAAATGATTGATTTCTAGTAGCAGAGTGGACTGGGGTGTGTGATGGTCTTATTATATCTCAGGTAATGTGTCTCAAGACATCTGAGATAATAAAACCCACTTGCATATTTTGGTCTTTTGACTGAAGGAGCAAATATTTCATTCTCCATAAATGAAGTAGGTAAAATGCAGACAAATAAAAGGTTTGGTTTTTCCTCTAGAAAATTCATAAAGTTAATGCCTGTTTTGGTTCAAGGTAAGTATATAAAGTAAAAACCCTATCTCAAGAAACCCTGAACCAAATGAAGCTATGCCTCATAATGAATAAAATTCAAGGCAAAATAAAGCTTTCATGACTATCATTTAATAAGTGAGCACCATTGCAGATCCAGTGATCAGAATCACTTTCAATATGTTAAGACATATTCAACATCTCCAGTTCCTGTCACAGAAAGCTTAATGTTGTATTACTCTGTCAAAACCACACTTACGCCTTTTATTTCTCTAGCTGTAAATTATTTTAGCAGCAGTGAGCCCAGCAGAAGTAGTTTGGTCCAAGAAGTATATGTTGGGTTATGTATAATGGCAAATACAGTGGGTACCCTGCATTAATCCAACTTCATGGCACATGAAATATTACCACAGATTTTTGTTTTGTTTTAAACTCTCCTAAACAGTAGCTGTCCAGTGGAAGCTCTTTACTTTTGAACACTTAAAGGCTGTTCACATGTTATACAAGTCTCCTGCTCTCAGCTGCTGAGTGATGTCAACTGCTTTGAATGCTCTTTGCAGTGACACAGTGCACTATATGGATGCTGCATTCTGGTTTTACGTTTCTTTGCAGTATATGCAATTGAAAACAGCAAAGCTGACATTTAATACTCACTCTTCCATATTTGTTTAGTACATTAAGAAAGCTTAAATTCTGTGTCTTTGAAATTACTCTTTAGAGGCCACTCAGGAATATTAAGAATAAATTAAACAACACAAGACTGAAGATCTGTGACTTTGGCTTCCAGCAAAGTCAGCCTTTAAAGTCAAATCTGTGTTCTGCATCTTTCCATGAGATGCACAGCTGGGCAGTTCAGAAAGTCCAAGAGGGACTGAGGAAAAACGCCTTATCAGGAATTTGCTTTAATCTGTTTGGCACTTCAATCGGTGAGACTGTATATACGGAAAGCAGATCGGTGTTTAAGCTCCCTATGGACCAAAAAATATTGCTCTTTCTGCTATCTTCAAGGACCTCAGTGAGGAAAAACTGCCAGTCTTTCTTTAGAATGATTCCTAGGAAAATAGTGTTTGAAAAGTGTGGAAGGATGACATTTTAATTCAAGGAAACGCTTCACTTCCACTTACCTATCTAATCAGTTGACTGTGCTGACTTTAGCAGTGCACTGGGTGCTGAGGAGAAGGGAATATTTGGTTTCTTCTTGAAGCCATACCCTTTACAGTCTTGTATCCAAGAATTTTCTTTTCTGAAGCAGCACTCCAGAGTGAATGCTGTTGCAGTTGTGGAGCAGTGCCATCACATGTAGGTTGTGTGCTCATGTGAGGGACGTTCCTAGGGGCTCAGAACTGCTGCATAAATGTAACAGTAATTAGGTTTATTTAATACACAGCTTTGGCAGTGCTGGTCCACACAACATCATGAGGAGCATGAAAGGTGGTTTAGAACAACACTGGGTTTACTTCTGGTCTGCTGTGCAAAACATGGGCTGTGTACCTGAGCCTTGAATGTTTTATGAGAACCCGAAAAAAGCACCGGGAGGGCTGGTGGCTGGTCTCATGTTCTGAGAATTACCTCTTCTGGCCACAGTTTTCAGAAGTGCTCCAGTTAGTCCAAGAAATATGAGAGGAGCCAGTCTAACAAGTAATTTACTCAGTCTGTGCCACAGGAGAGTTATGCAGGATCTGCTGCAAATTATGCCTGTAAGCTGGAGCCACGCTGCGTCAGCTCTTACTGCAAACTACTCTGCTCCAGGTGGCCATATTTTGAAATTATATAATGAGTATGAGCAGCAGTATGTCAGACTGTTTGGAGACAGTATTTTCTCAAGAAAAGTGGGCTTGATATTTAAATAAAAGTTATAAAGACTATTCTGTAAAAATGCTTGGGCCTGGTTTAGTATTATGATGTATCTTATCTCACTGTTACAGTATTCAAATGAGTGGAAAGGCTTTCTGAAACCTCGCCTTTTTCACTCTACAGTTCAGACATATTGGGGAAAGTTAGATATATGCTATTCTTTCTAGGACTTCCAAGTTGAAAGCGTGGAACTGCTACCAAGTAAAAGGTGATCTGATATTAGACTCAGTCTAATTTATGGTATCCCACAAGACCACCCCGAATTTGTGCTGCACTTATTTTCTTCTAGCATTTTAAACTTTTATATCCAATTGAATTTGTATCAGATACATGAGAATTTTTCATTTGAGGTAACTTGGGTCCTTTTTTAAAGGAAACAATAAGCTTGAAATAGTATCCATTTCCGAAATGCGGATGGATGTCTCTGGATCACTGAAATGGGAGAAATAAACCCCTCAACAGCAGTATTGCAGATGCCTGGAAGATTAGAGAAAGGACTTTTCAGTTAGATTTGGCTAAAGGATTTGTGAAAATGCAAGCAGGGAAGCTATTTCCGATGCTTTTCTGATCTCAAAAAGCAAAACTGTGTCAGTAAAGAGGATTGTACCACATAGATTCAATTTCATTGCAGTTTTTCTCTCTTATATGAAATAACTGTCTAAGCACTTTTATTTTTAATTTTTTTCTTTAATTTTCTCTGATCAGAAAGAGTAACAAAATGTTTCTGAAAGCCTGTTGTGTAATTATAAAAATGGCAAGGGAAGAGCTGTTCTATGTGTTACCGCTCATTTTCTGTGCACGAATGACTTATACAAAAACTTAGAAAAACCCCAAAAAGTTTGTATGAAGAGAAAGATGACTCAAAACTGGAATCTGATATTGCTTTTGCAAATGATAAGTTGTACATATATGTGTGAATTAGTATATTAGGAGAATTTCGAGTGGATTTTTAAGATGGTATGTGGATAAGGTGAATGTGTAAGAAAGGTCTTGAAAGCAAAATTATTATGCCATCCATCCATCCATCCATCCATCCAGGTCCATTGTTACAAAATCAAAATCTTTTAATGCCCCAAATTTTTCACTTCAGAGTTCTGCTTTGACTGACTAGCTCATGGCTAACACCTCTATGTCAGTACATTGGACAAGTTTAGGACATTTGTCCTAAAAATACGATAGGGGTAAGGGGTGGAAAAGAGCAGCAAGTACAAAAATGTACGTTTGATACATTTTTACAAAAGAGAGAAAATCTGAAAGAATACTTAGAATTCAGGGAAATACATTAACAATTTTGGGTAATGTAAGGTACTGTTTTGTATACATAAGAGAGATGGCAGTAAGATATAGACTTTTTTAATGAAAAGCAGGCTTTGCCTAGCTCCTGGGTTTACCACATAATTCCAGAATCTAGTTCAGTTCTAGTTCGAATGAAGGTCATACTTCCCACAGAGGGAGAAAAAGGTTACTTTTGAGGGGCAACCCTAGAAATTGATTCTTATGAGCTGATGTTGATAAAAGCAGATTAAACTTGCAAGAACAGTTCTATTACACCAAAAAAACCCCTGGAAAACTTCTTCCTGGCTAAGTTATTGTAAAGAATACAATGAACCATTTGTTACCACCTTTAGTCCATGCTCGCAGCAATGCAATGTAATATAGTTGCCAAGACCTATTGGTAGAATGTATTGTTAATCTGTGAAACTAGCTAATGTGAGATGTAACCAAGGTAAAGATTTTTTCAGGCTTAAAAAAAGAGAAAATAGATTAGAAGTGAGGCTGGTAACATAAGTAGCCAAAATAGCCATAAGAAGAGATACTGACTTTTCAGTTGCATTAAGCTTGTGCTTTGATACTTAAGGATGTTGTAAGCAGATACACCAACTCTTTGCTTCCTAATTCTTGGTTCTCATCATCAAAGAACCCTTGGTGCCAGCCAAGGGTTATATCTGTACCAGTTTTCATGATTCTCTCTCCACTTTAGCTGTGATGGGACTTAATAGAAGTACAACCACTTCTAACAGTGCTCACTGTCTCCACGGCCATCAGGGGATTGCCCTGAGGTACAGCAGGCTGCGAAAGTGTCCAAACTGATGCTATTGGTACAAGTGGTGGAATTAACTGTCCATTGTATGGAATTTACCTATGATAAAGTTATGCTTGATTCTTTTGTAATGTAAATTGGGTAATCTTCCAAAATACCTAAGGTTTCCCCTTAAAAGTCTGATTTCACTCCAGTACTGTTTTGTTTCCTGAAAATAAAAGGAAAGTATTTATTTTATATCCACTGCTTCACGAACATGTTGAGACCTTTGTATTGCCCAGATTTCTTTTAGCAAGGATGGTATGAGAAGGCATGGTCCTACCAAAATATCCTAAGGTCCTGGCTGGCCCTCCAGTGGCCACTGCAACCTGCCTCTCTTCTCCTTATATAAGGAAGAGGAAAGGATTCCTTCTGCACACAAGCCTAAACTCAAATGCCTGCCTCTCATGTCCAGATTTGATTAATGTAACACACATGCTGTGCTCTGGACTAAACCTTTTAAATCAGCCTCAAGTTGATGAAAAATTACTTTGATACCTGTGGAGCGCGAGAGTTTTCTGGATGCAGTTCAAGATGCTGGTTTTACCTGCAGGTCTGTAAATGTCCCTGGAACTTTTTCAGTTAACAAAAGGATTTGGTTTTTCTTATCCTCAATATGGAGAAGTAGAGGCCCATAAACTGTATCAAACTTTGTTTAATGGTGTGAAATGCTGTTAACTCCTATTTTTGTGAGGGTAATTCTTTGTGGGGAGTTGGGGGGAAGTAGTAGGGAGAAGCGGAATATGATATGCCATTTTGTGATGAATTATTGCTGTTAATTTCCTGGTTTGATGCAAGGTCTTGGCTTTTTTATATTGTATCTTAAATGTACAGGTGTGCTCCAAAGACCACATTAGTGCCAGTCTCTGCAACTTCCACATCTCTTCTGCTGCAGCTCCCTGCAGTGATTTGAAATAAAATGACATACCTGTAAACCAGCACACTAATGAAGTTACTTTCCCTCTTTTTCCATTTCAAATTGAAGTGTCTGAAGAGCTCAGGCAGGTTTAAAATTCTCTATAATATTATATAGTTCTATGTGGGCTTATAAATTACAGCAGAGAAGCTGCATCTGTAGTCTCATTCATGTTACAAATCTAACCTGTCTATGACTTTATAGGATTATGGGTGGGATAGGAAGGAAATCTTTACAGAAACCTCAGCAGCAGTGGAGGATTTAGTTAGTATGTCTAAACTATTTGGGGGGTTCTTGTGCCCTAATCAGAGTTTTTCTATGGAAGTCAGTGATTTTACTGCTCTAAATATGTTACCAACTGCAGGTTAGTTACTGCATGTGAGGATTTGGCTCTTCTGAGCATTTTTTTAAAATGAGCTGTTGCCTTGGGGTGCCTGAGTGGCACTGTTGCTCTACAGGTGGATGCTCCTTTCCCTCAAGGGCAGTTTCACCAGAAGGCAAGTTGTTGTTAGTTGCTGATGTTGTCTTTCGTGTGGAAGAAAATCAGAGTGAATTTAGCAATTCTAGTAAAATAATTTGATAGAAGCTGGTTAGTTAATAACAGAGAGTCGTTGTCTTGAGCATAGCGTGGTTGATGAATGGACTTAGTAGTAATATATTAGTTGGCAGAAGTGGACCATCTGCTTCTGTGTATTGTTGAATGATGAGAACAGTGGGTATGGAGTGAGGGGAAAGGAGAACAAAATACTGGTGCTCCAGTATATCTTTCTCCCTCACTTTTCCCAAAAAGAAAAATGGAAGAGTGCATCTAAAAATCCAAGTATGTGTATTAAGTAAAATTATCTTAAAATGGCTACATAGACAATGTTTGGATTTTCTGAACATATTTCAATTTCTGTGCTAAAAATGTACAGTGGCCTTACAGAAATAAATTAACTGTTTGTATTGGTGGTGACATTTCTTTCCTGTAAGGTTTTCCATGCATGTTGTCTTCATGTTTTTCAGAACACTTTTCTAACACGTGTGCGCCATAGAGTTTGGAGAATTTAGTGGCAATTTATGCCCCAGAACTAAAGGGAACCTTCAGCTAAGGTGAGTGCATAAAATCCTTTTGTTGCATGATTTTCTCTAAGACTCTGCTGTCAGTCTGAGCTCTTCAATCACCAATTCTGGCCAAGAGCATGTTTTCCTTTTACAGACAGATAGTAGTACAGACACTTCGTCACTCCTGTGTTCAGGTTTACTTATCTTACTAGTATTAAGTGTGTTCAGGAAGCTTACTTGCCCAACATTTTTCTTGCTTTTCAGGGTAAGTGACTCTCCACCCACTTCTTCAGCTGTATATGCTGAAGAATCCATCAATTGTGGCAACTGAGGATTATGCCTGGTTGTACTTGCAGAAAATTATAACAGTTGAATATAAAGAATATTTAATATATTTTATCTTGTCCCTCTCTATAAAGCATTCTTCTTATTCAACTGTTTTCTGTATCTCATGGTTTTTTTCTTTTGTGGTTTTTTTTGTGGTTTTTTGGGGTTTTTTTTGTTTCTTTGCTCTTAAAGTCATCCAATCTGAATTTTTTCTCCCTCTGAAGGGATACTGTGAGAAATGTGACCTTCATCTAAACCTTGCTTGCTGCTGTACATCTTTTAACAGAAGCACCTGCTGTTGCTCTGGCCTTGCAGTGGATGCCAGATAGTTAGAGGGATGTACTCTTTATAACTATGATTTTTGCAGTACTCATCTAATCTGTATTTAACTGGAATTCAATGTGTCCTGCAGGGGTTGACAGTACTTATCTCATATATTGTCATTAGCTTGAGATAGTAACCTTGAGGGAGGAGAAGCTTAATAAGACTTTATTTGCTTCTGATTCTTGCTGTGAAAATGTTAGCCTTTCTTGTGGGTGTGACATGCACTGCTTAATGGAGCAGGCACTGGTGTAGTGGCTGGGGAGGTCTCCAAAACTACTTCAGTCGTATTGTCCCATTCCAAGAGGTTCAGTACAGGCAGATGATATAAATGATATAGATGATATCACAATGATATAAACCTGAAGATACAATTGAGGCAAATCAGCAGACCAATCCTCCATAAAGCATAGAAGGGCAGCAGAAACCAGAGGGAGAAGGAAGATGCTCCTGTAGAGGCAGCTGTTTTTCTCTTATGTTCCCCATCCCAAGCCTTCATCTTCCTTCCTCTCCCTAATCCTAAACCTTCCTATTCCTTCACAAATGAATTTTGTATTGAGCAAGCATAAATTGTTTGTATAAGGGTTTGTTCGGGAACACAAATGCACATTCACATTAGCTTCGCAAAATTTACTCAAACTAAGTGCTTCTGTGTATTCTGTGATTTTTTTTTCTTTAAGAGAGATTTTGGGCAGGAGACCAAAACTAGCGAACACTTGCTTTTGATGCAGTCTGGTAGCAGATGGTCAGAAACAGCCCATGGACTCACTGTCTCTTTTGAAGTCAAATATGATACTAAGTAACAGAAGTAAAGATAATGAGGTGAGCAATTTGGTTTATGACAAGCAGGGGCAGAAATTTGTTTTCAATTAGCCTGCCAACATATGAGACCAAGGTTAAAATATTTAGGGATATAGCACCATTTGGGTTTTACTGCTGTTCAAAGTCTCATTTATTTGCCACAAGAAAAAAAAAAAAGTGAGTGCTTTTAGGCTGGCCTTGCAGTCAAGGATCATGGGAAGAGTTGCAGTAAAAAGCATTGAGGCCAGATGAGTTACTCTGGATTTATACGCTGGTACATTATATGGTGTTGTTCCCATTGTCTTCAGTGACTGGCAAAGCAAATCTTTCAGATGCTTTTCACATATATTGAATATTTACTTCTAGGAAGAGGTGGAATTTATTCTAAGAATTATTCTGTTTCCCATCACTAAACCACATGCACGTAACCTAAACCACTCAAAAATATATGTACTTGAGTGACTGAGTTTTAATATTTTATTGCATAGTGCATCATGAAAACTGGAAGAAATAAGTTCATTGAATGTTATGCTGACTTCTATATATAGGGTTCCTGGAACACAATTATCACCAGAAATTTCTATTGTTCATTGCTTTTGACTTCACAGTATGTGGAAGAAGACATCAGTCTAAGGACTAGTATGAAAACATGTACAGCACAGCCCTCCACCCTTTCTAAGCCTGTATGAAGCTGTACATGCTGTATATATATTTTTATAACATCCTCTACTGTTTTCCTTGACCCATCCATGCACATCATCTTCTGAAACTGCATTTCTTTGTTCCCATTTCCCCTTGTGTGCAGTGATTGTACTGCAGGACCATTCTTTGTGGTAAGAGCCACAGGATGAGGTCTCTGCCCAGCTCACAGGACTGTTCTCCCCCTTGCACATACAGTGGGGAACCCTGTGTGAGTGCCCTAGGATGGGCCCTATAACCCTTAGACATGCTTTGATTTGTTTGCTCTTCTTCTCCAACCCCTGTGTTTGAACTTCTGCATCAACCCACCTCCCCTGGACATTTTTAGGGGTTCTAAAGCGACACTGGGAAGTGTGTGTGGAGGTGCTCATGGTGGTTTGATACTTGATTTTACGCTTTTATTAATACATTACTCTTATTAAAGAATGTCTTATACATTTTATACCTACAGTTTTAGAAATTTAATTTTTATCTTTGTGTATGTATACATAGATGACACTTTATACAAACTTATTCAGCAGAACAGGACTTTTATGTATTTATCAATGTGCATTTTTTTATACTTATAAACATTTCGTGGTTCTGAAAGAGAATGGTCAGTATTTTTTGAGTTTGCATGGGTATAGTTGTAAAAAATGGCAACCGGACAATTGCAGAATGGCATGAAAATACATGGTGTGGAGGTGTGGGAGTCTACCTGGAATTTAGGGCTGGGGCACCTTTCACCACCTGTCTTAGCTGGCAACTGTCCCAGTGTGGTTGTGTCAGGGAAGCTGTGTGTGTTCCACCATTCACTCCACAGTGAAATGCCAAGCCTGAGGATGTACAGGACACATATGAAGTGAAGCTTACATATACTGCCCCTTTCACCCCAAACTGTTGTGTTTTCTTCTTGGACTAACTAAATAATTATAAAAGAATCTGGATCTTCTGAGTAACGCTAAATAGAGGTCTCTAGTTTTGTGTATATGTGTATACTATAGCTCTTAAGCTTTTAATACAAGTTTCACTTTGCTCATCATGTAGTATTCTGTCATGCAAAAATGCCACTGAACTGGTGCAGAAGTCCTACAGGATGAGATCTTGCTTCAATGACCAGTTACTTAGCATCTCGGATGGCAGAAGTCACAAAAAATAAATTTCACCCTTTTGTTTAGGGCAGGGTATTTAAAGATTTCTTTTATTATACTGGTACTGTACTTTTACCAGTATAAGTACGTGCTTATCGTAAACCTCTGCAAGCACTGAGGAGTGATACAGGTTTTCTTTTCAGTGCTTGCCTCTTGCTTCAAGGCCAATACTATTACTGGTTACAGACTCTTTCATGTCCTGGAGACTGTTGCTTCCAGGCTTTAATAACTCCACATCCATATCCATTTCCATATGAAATGCTTTCCCTGCAGTCCCTTTGTAGGGCTAATGAGTACAACAAACTTATTAAAGGTATCTAAAGACTTTTCCTGAACTTCAAATGAGTTCATGTGGAAAAAATTAGCACTCCTCATGCTTGTTAAAGTTACCTTTATCATTCTTTTATCGGAAGATTTTGAACAAGTCACTTCCCTGCCCCTGCTGTGTCCTAGAAAGTAAGAGTCCAGCTCCTTGATTGTACAAGTGCAAGCAAAATATGATAGGAGGCAAATAAAACTTTAAAACAATTGTAAATGGTACTGTATGGCTTGGTTCTTCATTAGTTGAAGTAGTGGTGTGATGGGGTGCTAGGTCAGGTATCTTCTCCGTATGGTTTCTTGTGAGATTTCCTCTGCACCTGTGTCTCCTCCGCCATGTGACTGCAACTCGCTTCTTGGTCTTCAGAGAGATGTTAGTAACACAAATAATATCATTGTCACTTAAGTTCCTCCTTCCTTGTCTGCTACTTTTACTATCCTTTGAACCTTCTACTGCTGCAAAAATTAATGAGATGCTCAAAACCTTGGCAATACAATTGAGAGGATGCTTTATTACCCTTACAGTAGGGTTGTAAATAACCCAATAGCTGTCACTCTTTTTGCATCCTACTGTTTTCCGAGGGTACATCTGCCATAACTTTAAAATCAGTGTTTATATTTCTAAGAGAATTTGAATCTGTCTTGTATGTAAAGATGTTTTGTGCCAATGAGTTGACTTTTCTGTTGCTCTATGAATGACTATGGTTCAGAGAGGAGTCACAGAAGCAGTGCCTTCTGAAGTAGAGAAAAATAACTGAGAGTGTGGTACTTTGGGCATTTCTTCTGTATTTTATATTTGGAGAAATTTTATTCTCTGAAGAGAAAAAATATTACCTTGCTTGAGGGACATGGTGCTCTTACAAGAGGAAAGCCATTCTAGATTTTGAAAATATATGTGATGTTTACTTCAATGAATGTCACAGTAGGCAAATAAGGGATTTAAAAATCTTTTCACAGTCATATATCCCCTAGACTAAGTCTTCCGCATTAAGTTAAATGCTCTCTTCAACAGCATTTTATCTGTATAGTGCTAAGTTTTGCAAAAATAAAATATGGAAACATGAATTGTGCTTGGTCATGAAACAATGAGTTATGCTTGGTCTTGTCATAATTTAGTCATGAAAGATCTTGTCTTACATATATGCCTCCAAATATTTAGATTTGTTCCAGCATATATCCTCTCAGTCTCATCTTAAAGAACTTTAATTTTTTTTTTATTGTCTACAAAAGTATATATTTCAATAATTATGCTTAGGATTTTGCAACCTATTGAAGCAGCAACCCTTTTCACATATGAAGAAGGTGCTGAGTGGAAGTAGCCCACTTATGCTTCCAGACAAGCCCCATGTGGATTCTTTCTGAGGAGCTGGGTGAATCTGTGCAGCTTTCAGTCCAGTCTAATAAGCTACTTTTGACTGCAGGAGTCAAACTCACTTGATACCTGTACTAATATCTGCCTCTGCCTGATGCAGCTGACTAAGATGCAAGGTAAACCTAGTTTTCTGCCTTCTTTTTTTTTAAGTAAGGAGGGATTAACTTGTAATCCCATGTGTGTTTTCGATATCAGTTGAATAGTGAGACTGAGGGAAAGTAATGAGAAGGAGAGTATTTTATCCTAGGTATTTTTATATATCTGAAGCACAAGGTGCCCGTGCTGGGACATGCATATGAGACAAAATTTCTTACTTGATAATTAGGACTATCCCCCAAAATAAGAACATTGCTAGGCTTAGTGATGTGTCTGCCAGCTAATTTTATGCTATTTTTGTTTAGTGTTTTCTCTATACACTGTTTAGAAACTATACTCTTCAAGACCTAGAAGCTAAATATTGTTTAGAGATCTGTTTTTTATGTACTTAACAGTTTGAGATCTCATTTTTAAGAATTGATCAAAAAAAAAAAAAAGGTGATGGTTCTGAAAACAGTTTTTGAAAACTTAAAAATCAGCCAGAAAGTCCATATAACATTTTAAATAATAATTAAAGAATAGTATATTGCTATTTAAGGAATACCACACAGTATTGCTGTCTAACAGGGACAAAGTCACTAAATGGATACTAGTACATGTCTGTCTTCAAATGGTAAAGCTAGTATACAGTCCATCTTCTAGATCAGAGGAAATCCATCTTTCAAGTCAGTTTTGTCACTTGTATATGTGAAAAAAATATTTGTTCTAGTATGCATTTACTTATGAGGGTGCAGTCAGCAGCATTTACAATGCTGAGACTTGAAAATGATTTTCTATCAGACTCTTCACATTATTTTATGATAGTGCAGCCTTTCTTGATTCCAAAATTCTGATCTTATGTCTTTTTTCCACATAAGCTTTCTGCTCCTGGGAGAACATATAGGAAACTATAGGTATAAGCAAGTCCTCTGTGAGTTGAGTTCTAATGCTGTGATGGGATTAGATTAACTTTGCACGATTCTGATTCTCATTATGAGCCCTGTCAGAAAGCAGGATTCATGTTGTGCCATTTTCTATCCTCATTACCACTTTTGTCAAAAAAATGAAATTTTTCATCTGTCATACAGGCTGGAAAAGACAGCAGCCTGCAACAGTAGTGTGATATCCTTTCTAGTGCTGTGCAGTTTGACAGGCTGTGCCTTTCTGCTTTGTTCTCTTTAATGGCTTCTCAACCTGTGTGAAGGAGAGAAGGGATGGATATCCATCTCAGGGTACAATATATGATTAATAGTGTTGTCTGTATTCAGAGGACAGCAACTTTCAAAACTGAGCTGGTTGCAGAAAGAATGGCAAATATTAGAAACATTGCTACTGCTAACTGGGCCCTGTTTTCATTTTCGTGTGGTCTAAGAATTGAGATGATTCTAAAAATACTTAAGAATCTAATTCATACCTGTGTTTCCACAAATTCTTGATGGCTTTGGTGTGCTAGTTTACATGTCCCAAATGATGAGGTTCCACTGTAAAACAGATATGATCAACAGACAGTGTTTTACAATATTTAACCTAAAATTTCCTACTTTTAATTTATTTTCATTAACATAGTTAAGTGCCCTGCAAATTACACTGCTGTATAAAATTCTTATCCTTCTTTACTGTTTATGCCCGTAGACCAAAGAAATATAGCTGTCTTTCCATTATTCCTCACGTGCTCTGTAATGAAAACCACGACAAAGGGGTTTTGGGTAGGTATCCTTCATTTTTATATCTCACATTTGTAATACCTCCTGACCTTCTCTATCTAGAAGAGAAAATAATTTATGGTTCTGTGTCTATATCCTCCCTGTGATGATATCCTGATCAAACTACCTGCATGATGATAGTGTGATAGTGCTGCTCCTGAAAGAACTAGCAGAGAGATGCTAAGATTGTGCATACTGAAGTTAATAAATTTTTGCCTGAGTGAGAGCTGCTGAAGTGCAGATGCCCAAAGGCCTCAGCTGTTAATAAATAAAGGCCTCGTAAGCGTTATTACACAGCAGTGTTTTGTAAGAATTGGGCAGGAACCACAGCCTATGCCTCTCAGAGACAGCATGTTTGGGAGAATTTTCTTGTGATACGCCCTTTTAAATAATATTACCTGACCATTTCTTGCCCATCGTTCCCTTCTGAAATGTACTGACTGACTGAATGTCACGGAAGTGCTCATCCCATCTGCAGTGCCTTGTAAGAATGAAACACATCATACAGGGCATTATGCAAAGGACATCAGGCTTCATAAGTTTTTGTATTTGTCAAACTGATTTGTGCAACTAACCTTTCGTCAGCACAGTGGGTTCTTGTAAATAAACCAAATTTTCTTGCATTTAAATGTGACAGGTATACCTGCTTATTGAATTAATATGTCTAAGAGCAATTCTACAGCAAATGTGAAAATATGGAAAAAAAATCTCCATTGTGCTAAATTCTTTCCTTTAAGGGCCTTTACAGAAATACAGGGGTTATAAAACATGTCTGTCACAGCTCGTAAGTGTTACAGAAGTACGCCTTTACATGAAGACATCTGGAACATAAAGTTCAACTAAATCACTGAAGATTCCATCTCAAATGCAATCTATTTCAATGTGACCTTACATCAGTGAGCACTTGAACTTTGCCTGCTGGCAAGCAAGGTCTGACTCCAGCTATCTCTTATCCTTTCACGGAGCTGTGTAGCTTGCCCACAGTGTTGTTTGGGGTTTTGTTTGTTTTGTTTTGTTTTTTTCCTCTACTTTTGTTTTGTTTTGTTGTAATGGAATGCAGCTTCTTTTCCTGGCTGCCCTGAAGGCTTGCAGCATCACTTGGTATGTCTTTGACCTTCCTCTTCCCACACAGGAAAATCTAGCTAATCCAGATTTTTTCAATAGTTTTCTTAATTCAGTAAATTGTATTACAGTAAATGCAGGGATGTAATACCAACAACAAGAACAGAAGTTAACAGAGAAATTTCACCCCAGCATTAAAACCAATTAACCTAATGTCACCTATGCTCAAAGGAAGCAAGCCAGACTACTACTCTCGTGACATATATTATTTATTCTTTACTCTGTCGTATTTAAATCATGAAGTTGAGACAGGAATGTGCTTAAAACAAGTAATTATCCTGATATATTTCATTATAATGTGTAACATCTCCTGAAAGCTCTTATACTTTGTTTACTTCAGAGATGCTATGTATAAAACATAGTCTGAGTCTATGATGCCGATGAGGTTATACTAGGAATGGCTTTTGGTCAATTTTCCTTGTAGCTGTTCTTGAACTATTAACCTTTTATTTTGTTTGATTGTTCAGTAAATGAAAAAGTCTTATGAAGGATCCTAATCTGTCCTGTGGAGTAGCTAAAATGACAAATCAATTTTAAATGTATGCTTGAAATTAGAGAATATATAGCAGGTTGGGGGGCAGGAAAGCAGAGAAAGGAATGGTTAATAACAGCTTGTCCAAGTGCCTCAGGGTGCCTGTAGAAAGAAATTTATTTATTTTTACTCTCTCTTCCCCTGCAACAAAAAAAAAGCTAATTCAAGTGTACAGTCCTCATTTGCATCTGACATGCGATGTGTTGTGTCTCCGACATGTCAGGACTTGATTATTTCCATTCCTTTTTCTTAGCTCCTTTGTCAGTCTGTAAAGTGCCCCTGGCATACTGGGAGGCACTGACAGCCTTGTTACCCTGATAATTTCCGTTTTGTAAGAGCCACATCTACTTGAAACAGTAACAGAAAACACCATATCAAACAGAAGGGTAAAATCAAGCCAACATAGGAGAAATTGTTTAAGTGGCGAAATAAGAGGGATCTTTGTCTTCTGGGGAAGGCAACTTAGATACATTTTAATTTTGTTTAGAGCTTACAGGAAAGATGTATATTACTAAGAACTTGTTTATTGACCCCTTGATCTTCAGTTCAAGTACCTATTGTGTGTTACTGGACTACAATTTTTGGCCTTGTTTCTTTGGTTTCCTAAGGCTGTTTCTCTCCTTTACCCTATGGCAGATTTCATGATGGAGAGAACCCTTAGGTAAGAAGATAATTGATCTTTACAGCATCCTATTTTCTGTCAGTGTGAGGTTGGAGTGTGGAGTATTTTCCTCTTCTTTCTTTTCCTTGTCCAGTTTCTGTTTTACTGTGAGACTATTATGAGTAAGTGGTGCAGGGTCAGATTTCTGTAGGTTATAAAACAAAATACAAAAAAAGCACAGCCAAACAGAAATAAAATATAATATCTAATCAGCTCTCAATAGTGTGTGACTGTGAAAATATCAACACTGTGCTGCTAGTCAGGCATGTTTTTGTAGTCGGCTCCTGCACTTCAGAGTCATAATACCATGACACTTCCTGCTTTTAAAACCATGCATGAAAGTCTATGGCTTGTTTTGGGAGTGTTTAGGAATGCAGTTGTATAATCAAATATGTTCTTAGTGAGTGGATGTGGTACTGAATTGAAAATTAGTTTTAGAAATGAATAATGTAGGTAAATGTCTACGCAGATTGAAAGGATTTTTTAAGCTGTTATGTTTGAACCCAGAAATAATGCTGTTGCAATTTTAAAAAATTCACTGAACTCTTATGCAGGGTTAAAATATGAACGGATTTTGCTTACTTCTCTCCAGTGATGAGTCATTATTTAAGTGTCATGATTTGTAAATTTTGTGTCTATTTTAAGCAATTGCTAAGTGCCCACATTGTTGTAGTTTTTTGGTTGGTTATTTTATTTTTGCTTGAATTAAACTGTTTTTACTGTGTTAAGAGATGGGTTTTGCCTGCTGTACTTCTTAATTCTCGAAGCAAGTAACATTGCCTAATTCAAACTTCACGGAAAAAGTTGGAGCAGAGTGAGGCCCTCTGAGTCTACACCTTCAGATTTTTTAAGATTATCCTGCACACTATTTCACAGGTATAAGGAGCCACATGGTTACTTAAAGTCAGGGAATACATAATTCTCTTTGATTTGCTATGTATTATAAACTAGAAAAATATATTCTAGTTTGTAAAATATGCTTTAGCTGTGCAAGGCTCGAGATGGTGATGATAAAAGCCTCTACTGGTACATTCATCGTCACAGTTTGTGACAGTTGTTTTGGATGCTACTGCCTAAAGCTCTTCAGTGATTGATATGATATGGGTTCTATCTTGATTAACTGTTTGTCATCAGAGACTTCTGTTAGTCAACCAAGGTGTATCCATATAAGTGTCTTTCTATATCTGCAGAATGAGCTCTCTAACAACCTTGTTTAAGTTTTGTAGCATCTTTTCTTTGTTTTTCCATTCCTAATGAAGGACAGAGTTGGAAAAGTGTGTGATTTAGGTTAACAAGGAGTGAGAAAGAACTATTTTTATAATTCCCATCCATTTAACACACAAAGGATTTGTGCTGCTTTCAGCTTACGAAAGTCACTTCTTTTGGGAGCAGGCTGCAGTTGTTCCTTTTGGTTTCACTCTGTGTTCCACAAGATGTGGGCCATTTGTTTTCCCCTTTGAAATTCTGCTAGAAGAACAAAATTGGAGAATGTTTTGTTCTTTGGTTTTTGGCCTTTGAATGTGAACATGTGATCCTGTGTTATCAGTGTGTAGAGGAAAAAAGCAGTGTGAAGACAATGAACTACATTTAACCACTTTTTAAAATGATGCCAAATCTTTTCAAAATTCCAAATCTTTCAGAATAATGATGATCTTTGGTTGGTGTAAAATGATGGTAGTTTAGATACTGCTAGAGAGCAATTGATAAAATCCATCATGTGGAAAAAGAATTTCATAGTGTAATACCTCTGCTTGTCAGAGTATATGAGCCAAGAGGCAATAATCACAGCTAAGAAATAGCCCTCATCCTTAGAGATGATGGGTTGGGTTCTTTTTAAATAGTAAAGAATAAATTTTTGCTTTTAACAAAGAAATTCAGTAGTTGGAAGAATTATCTGCTGCCTCCGGATCAACCAAGCATGCCAGTTTTGAATTAGATAAGTAGTGATGGTTGAGACAGCTGCTTTTTGTTTGTTTGGTTTTTTTTTAAATTAGAAGTCATTTTTCAAAGTTGGTAGTAGGAGCCCCATAGTGTTTACAGAAACATACTGTGTATTACAGAGGATATGACTTCAGGTCAATTTTCCTTAATTAAGTAATTATGTAGTTTAGGTTGGAAGGGATCTTAAAAATCATCTAGTTACAACCACCCCACTGTGGGCAATGACCCCTTCCACTGGACCAGGTTGCTCAGAGCCCCATCCAACCTGGCCTTAACACATCCAGGGATGGGACATCCACGGATGGGACATCCACAGCTTCTCTGGGCAACCTGTTCCAGTGCCTCACCAGCCTCTCAATAAAGAATTTCTTCCTGATATCTAATCTGAACCCACTCTAATTTTAAAGCCATCACCACATATCCTATAACTACATGCCCATAAAAAGCATTGGCAATTAAAATTGCTTCTAATTAGGAGAAGCTGATGATATTTTGTTAATTTTTGTAAGAAAATGTCAAAATCCTTTTTCTGAAGTGTATTGGAAGTTTGACCTTTATGAGCAGTGGCCAAACCACAATGTCTTTCACTAAGTTAGCTAAGAAGTTGGAAATTTTGGATCAATAAACATAAGTCATCACCAATCCTAGTTCTTTCTCAGAGAAAAAGCACAGTCAGGGATATCTAATACCATAAAATGCCAGTTTTAAATAAAAACATTAAATGATGCAAGGAAATAAAATAGCTTTTATGAATCTAGAACTATGAAACGAGTTGTAATAATCTCTCTTTTTTTTTTAAACTTTCTTGATACATGTGACTTGTACACTTGTACAAGAGTTTGCATGCAAATGCCAGATATTAACTTGAATTAAGAAAATACAACACTGCTGTTTTATGCTGTGGGAGAAGGATTCCTTCTCAGGAATGAGTTGGTCATGTGGTAAGTGCAGGATGCTTCCTGCTGCTGTATGTTCTTACCATCAATATTCATCCACGTTGCAATTTCCATTTCAATTCCAAACCTCAAAATTGCTGTGCTTTTGTATAATACACTCCTGGCACTAAATCATGCTACCTACTGATGTTTAGTGACCTGAATGAAATTATTTCGATGTAATTGACTGACATGCTTTGTGTGTAGAAATAAGTCTGCTCAGCAAAGGCTAAATTATATTTTTAAGCCATAAAAAAAGAGGCTTGTCTACTTTGGATTTTGAAAAACAGTGCAGGCCCATTGATTTCATCCACAAGAGGTAAAATATATCAAAAAATACACAACCTTAAAAGCTATTGCTCTAGAATTGCACTCCGCTGTTTGTCTCTGTTTTCATATTATAAACCGTATCTTTTCCTCTTGTGATAGGCTTCTCTGATCAACACTGTGCTGCTCTTAACTGGGTGTACAGCCTTAGCTCTCTTTTGGAAGTAGGTTAGGTATAGTTGCCAAAAGGAAACGCAGCACACAGCAATAGGAACATGCGAAGTGGGCGGATATGGGTTGTGTGGAGAGTGTGTTAAAAGTTCATACTGTATGAAAGGCTTACTGTTTAGAGGTGCAACAGTTCAGTATTTAAATCTTGTCTGGAATTTTTTTGCTAAATTAGATTTAAATGTGCTCTGTGCTATGTGTCTTCCTACTTTTCACCTGTACTCTCAGCGTCAGTGAAATCTGTTCTAGTTATCACATAACATTTTGCCTTCATGAAAAAAAAAAATCAGTTTGTCTGTGTTTTCTCAGCTTTAGGAGGGGACATGTATGATCTGGCCTAAGGGAAAAACACCAGAGTAAGGGCGGATGGTGAAGTTATGTCATGATTTTTGTCGACTTAGTTGGGAACTAGCTAATAGTTCTGTCTAAAATCTGCATTTTGATAATTGTGTGAGCTCCTGCAGAAAATCCTGAAGTCAGTGTCTACTCGCTTTGTATCCTTGGATTTTCATTATCTTTGAGGAGCAGCTATAAACTGTACTCAGACCTGACTGTCCCTATCTGGGCTCACTGCCCATGTGGCTGAACATTAACTCTCCTGACCTGGCCCCTTTGTCTTTGTTGAATGCCATTTAATTTCAGCAGGAAAACTTAAACAACTTGTACTGCTTGACATAGGTCAAAGACAAAATTAGGTCCTCTGCATCAACTCCCTTTCCTGACAAGAGAAATACCAATCAGGTCTCCAGCCTTTTGGCTCACTAAGTCCTCTGAATGAAGTCAGGACTTCACTTTCCTTTGCCTTCACTTCATCCTTTGCCTTCACTTCATCCTTTGCCTTCACTTTCCTTGAACTCTTTGGGTTCTTTTTATACTGCTATAAGGTTTTGATTTGGGATATGTGTGGGGGTTTGGACAAAGCCAGGTGTCAAATCTGTGTTTCTAGTTGTAGGTTCAGACTTTTCCCTCCTAGGCTGAGAAAATACAGTGTTAAAGGCACAAAGTTTCTTTCTACCCTCTGCTAGCTTTGGGGACGGCCTTCAGACTTTAGAAAAATCTTAACAAAGGAGTGCTGTGAAAAATGAGTTTCAAAACCACCATGCATATGTATTTTAAAAACTTGTATGATGCATTATGATATGTCTTTATGGTTATAAACTTTTTCATTAAAACTGTAAAGACAATTTGTCCTAGGAGTACCTTGGAATACCAATGGTCACTTCATGGTCCCAACCCATATTATTTTAAAGAAATATAAGCTGGTAAGTGTATGTGGTGTTGGGCAGTTCAGCTGGCAAAAATGTGGTAATCATCTGAGTGAGGTATGTTGAAACATGCACAAGCATTTTGAAGAAAGCTAAGCCTTTATGTTGCATGAGCCTTGGCTGAGAGAAGTGACACGTGTTTCATCCCCTGAAGGGTGGCTCCAAAGGGAGAAATCAAGCAGGAGCTCAAAGGCCCTGAGGAGCCTTTTGGGCTTCAGGTTCATAACTTCTGTTCACTAAACATGAATCTTCTGGAAAATGCCGCACATTTTGGGCCTCATGTCAGCAATGTCCCATGGGGATAGCACACCTAATCAGTGGGTTGAAAGAAAGGGGAGGTCTGTAGCCTTGTAGGGGATATGAAGCACATGCCACATGGACAGAACTCATGGAGCAAAGACGGAAAGAGACACAGCCTCACACTGTGCACCATAAACCTTCCACTTCCCCTTTGTATTTCTCTCCACTGTCCTTGGTAATATTCAGTTTGATTGAAGAAGCCCTCTTCTCTGTAGCCAGAGGCACATGGAAATACCTTATGGTAAAAGAAAGCCAGGAGAGCCACTGGATCTGATCTGCTCCCCAGAGCTCTGCAATAAAGTGAGACATATTGCCAGCTGCAAAGAAAATGGTCAGTGCTCTGGCTTATTGATGCTTAGAGATGGTGGCTAAAATGCTGACATACATTTTAAAGCAAGCTGATGATCTGAAAGCCTTATGTTAGATACTAAGAAACCCACAATATAAGTCAATCTGATCTCTAAATGTTCCTTTTAATCCTCAGTGCCATCTTTCTTTGAAAGAGTACTTAGAGGTTTTTCCAGGCTTTGACTGTTTCTAGGTTCTTGGAAAGTAATCTCAATTGCTTTTGCATGCAGTTTGTACCCATTTTAATTGCTCCCTTAACTTTGAATATGTACCTTGAATCATAGTATATTTCTTAAAACATAGGTAGAAGGTCTGTTCTGTGCTTCCTGTCAGGTTTTTGTTTATGATTTTAACATCACAAGTGTCCAAAAATCCAACCCAATCATTCAGTCAGAAAAGAATCTCCTGGAAAGGTGATATGTCAGACTGTGGTTAGTTGAAATGAGTCTGACTTAGAATAACTTTTCTTCTCTTTCCCCCCTGCCTCCCTAAGAACTGGAGGTGTGCCTGGATCTTCAACTAACCAAAGCTTTGCAGACCATGAAAAGTAAGGATGCTGGGTCAGTAGGCTTCTCTTTAAATATCTTATTATAGTTTAACTACTACTAAATATTGAGGGAGTTTTTTGGTTTGTAGGTTTGTGATTGTACAGTCCCTAATTGTCTATGTATTCCTATCTGCCTCTTCTTAAATGGAACTAGAAGTCTACATTTGTATGGTTTTCTCCAGTTACCTGATTTGTCTCTTATGTGTCTCATATTTGTATCTCTTCTGTGGCCTTTTCAGGCGATGAATTTTTGACTTGTTTCACGTATAAATATGGTTTAAATTCTTCAGGCTTTACATGAAGTCACCTTACGATTTATACATTTTGTTTTCTACAGCATTTCTGCTGCTGAGCAATTATTGGCACTTTTTCTTTTCCATTTAGAGAGTATGCAAAAGAAAAAGGTGTGTTCGCCTCATTCCATCTTTCCTTGCCAGCTCTTACATAAATTGTTCTGTGCTGTGATTTTCCTAGTTTTATTGATGTTTATTGATTTAACCCTATCATTTCAGTACCTTTTGCTTTTTTGATTGCTTTACTGCTACTTCACCGTGGTTAAAGCTAAAAGTACCACCCTTGTAATGCTGAGTGAAATAAGCTTGTCTTCACAATTCTCTATTCCTGTCAAGTGCAAAAGCACACACACACCACTAAGAAATTCGCATGTCCCAGGGAAAGCAGGACATGTTCCTTCTTTACTGAATGTAGGTTTCTCGAAAAATTTAGATTGACAATGTGTTATTTATTACTCAGACGAAGCTTTCATTTCTGTGAATGTGCACAGATCCAGTGGCCTCTTCTATACAGGTGTTAACAGTTTCATTTGATGTGCATGACACTTGAAGGCTCAAATTGCTTTCACCTTTTATTCTCTCTTATTTTTACGTTCCTTTTCTTTCTGCCTATCCATCAAAGGAAAAGGATTATTCTACTCTGTCAGGTCTTTTGCTGTCTTTTTGTGATTTGCGTCACCTAGACAGAGCAGTGGGTGAACATCCTGATGCATGGTCAGTCAGGACATGGCAAAGCCCAGCTTGGAATAGCTAAATGTGCAACAGAATAAGTAGTTCAAAGCCATTTTTTTTCTAGCTCTCATATATATTATGGTCTCTTGTACATCAAAGCAATTCATAAACATGAAAGATTTTGTATGTTTTTCACATGCATCTAGTTTGTGGATGGACTTTATTGTTCAGTTTCCTGCTGAGAGATGCCTACAGATGCCAGGGAGACATGTCAGATGTACAGCTTTCCCTTATCAGAAACCTGTTGTATTTTTTCCTAATTTTGGACCTTTTGCTTTTCTGATACAAAGGCTGAGTCATAGAGACCCACTTTTGCTGTTAGCTTCTAGTCACATACCTGTAAAAATGCAAATGTTTGCTTTCACCCATAAGTTGTTTTGTTACCTTGGTTCATCAACTTCCACATATAAGGTATTGGCAAGAAATGCACTGTAGATTTTTCTTTTCCTGACCTATTTTAGTTTACTCTATGACTTCGACAGTATTGAAAAATATGCAGAACAATTACTCTCCTAAGAAAAAAATGTCTTGGAATTGAGCTTACACATAGAGGGTGTAGCAGAACAGTGGAGAACCTAAAAATACGTTATTGGGACAAACATTAAAGAGAAGTGAATAATTTTCTGGAATGATCTTGAGGAAAGAATTTTATGAAAAAGAACTAAATTGAACAAAGTCTCTTTATCCCTCTTTGTAAATGGTTTTGTATGGTGACAAGATCCTTTTCTTGTTCAAGATGGTCTCATTCTTCTCAAATGGAAGTGAATGAGAGGACAGAGAAAAAAACTGATAATAGGCAAAAAGATTTCCCAAATACCAGACAATGAGGATCGTTTCAAGGCGATAATGAATTAAAATACTTTTCTGTCTCCTAACATTCTGCAACATTAATCTATACCTGCATTCAGTGGAAAATAAGTAATCCTCATAAAATGAAATACTCTGTGGTAAGAGTCATACAAAAATATGATTTATAGGAAATAACAACCTTCTAAGTTATTGCTTAACTTATTTTCTTCCCCAAAAGCTGGGATTAAAAAGTAGGTCAACAAGCCCGTTTAAATAGCTTATTCCACAGTGTGGTTTAAATTAGTGCTAGTGACAAGTGTATGAAGTGCTGTGCATTTTATTTTTATGGCATATTGGTTAAATTTAGAATTGTTCAAAGTGGCTGGTGTACACAAGCCTCTAGGCAAATCCTCAGATCTTTCAGTCAGTGGGCTTTGTTCTTGCTTTTAAGCACATATAACATGTTGGCGTTGTGTTTGTAAACCAGGTGTTTTATCTGAACGTGCAATTAGAGTAATGAGCGTTAATGTTAGTGCAGTGGTGAGTCTCTGGCACTAAGGAGCTACAATTTCAGCTCTAAGGGTAACGCATTTATATTCTATGGGCACGTGATTCCTGTTCCTAGTTTTGTTCACAAGTCCTTCCAGAAGAGTGATTTTAATCTAGAGACAAGCTGAAACCGTTAAGTCTCACTGAACAGAGCTGCCCGTGTAATGCTATTTAGTATTGATAGGTCAGGCAGCTTCCATCAGACAGATGGCCCGAGATGAAAGAGTGATTGTAGGCAAGGAAATGGCTTTTGCAGGAGCTCAGTTCTTGTTTCAAAAGCCATTCTTTGGCTTGCAGTCTCCCCCTCTGCTTCTTGAGAGCTGCCAGAAACAATTCTGGCCCTGAATTTCAGACGTACCTAGTGCCAAGGTGAGGAGAGAGGTTTCCAGCCCAGCTAGAAATTCTTCTCTTCCTCCTGCCTTTGCTGCTGTGCAGCATGGGCTTCTCATCTGCACCCCGACTGGGAAGATAGCAGCAGAGATGAGTGAATAATGAGGAAATCTACTCACTAGTGTTTTGACAATTGCTAAATTGAGTTTTGCTTAGATCATGTTTGTACTTATTTTATCAGCTATGGAGCTTTTTCTGAAAACCTGTGGGAGTGAAGTGTTTTCTCAAAAGAATACTTGCAGGGAACTATTTCTGGACTGTATTCATGATTAATTTAATCAAAAACCAGTTTTTCTCACTGTAAAAGTAGCTGATTAATGATTGCGTCATAAGTGAGGAAACAGAAACAGGGAATAAATCCGTGTGTTAAATTTGAGCTTGTTCTCTTTCAGAGCTCTACATAATTCAGCTGCAGCAGCATGTCTTCAGTAACTTTTTTTGTGTCTTGCTCTCCCAGTAATGATACCCTTGTCAGTCTCCTCCTGCCCTGCTCTTGTATGCCGTTCTATTTTATGTAGCTTTTCATTCTGCTTTCGTTGTGAAGTACATGAGCACCTCTCAAGTTTATGGTACGTGAGGTGACTAGCATCTCTTGTATTTGCCTCATCCCTTCCCTGCATGAAGCACTGGCTACTTAGTAGGAGTGCTTTGTTTTGGTAAGATTGTTATCTGCTTATGGGAAGAAAGTTAGACAGAAAAAGAGTGATTCATATTTGGAGTGAGAATTGATGCAGTTTTTAATAGCCCTCTGCCCCTGCTGGAGTTTGTTTTGTAGCCTTGGCTGGCTGCTGGCAAAGCCCCGTGTTTCAAGCCTATTATAGCTGAGTGTTACATTTTTGTACTTACATGCTCCAACAAAACTTCTTTATCAAGGCTGTGTCCTCACTTTACTCCTGTTTGTCCCATGATTGTCTCCTAATTGCGATGGACAACTGAAGCTCCTGAGAAACCAAGGCACCAAAAGAGCTGCTGATGCAACGAGGTGCTTTTCTGCCCTTGCTGCTTTTTTTTTCTTTTACAATTTTGCTGTTGTTGGAGAGGCTTTTTATTTGTGCTCTGAAAGCCGATACACTGACCAAGATAAGGGAATAATAAGGAAAACTACTGAATGTTTTCAAAGTAGTTTATCAAGTGTTGTTCACTATTTCCTACTGAGTACTGTCCAGTCAAGGCAAAATGCTTAAGCCACAATAAACTTTGCTCAGCAATGACTTAAGTCATTGGTGGGCTTTAGCTAAAAGTCAACCTCAATTTGGGAAAGCACTTAAGGCACATATTTATGTTCCTTTGACTGCAGTGAATTGAAGAAAATGATTAAGCACACTTCAAATCAGGATGGATTTCCTGTATAGGACCTGTGTTGCAAACCTATCTTAACAGGAAGTGTCACGTAATACTTCTCTTTGCTCCTTAAATGAATAATGAGGAGAGTTATGTACAATAAAGTAGGGTTATATCATGTCACAGCTAGTTACTAGTATACTTGAACATATATTTTGTGGAGTGAATTGATCTGACAAAGCCTCACAAATTTCTGTGAGAAACTTAAAGAAATACCTCTCTAAGGTCTGCTCATAAGTTATGATTTCATATTCATATTCAAGCAACCCTTTAAGAAGTAGTTAAGTTTGAAGAGCTTGAGAAGCTTAAGAGCAGAAGGAATAAGCCTTTATTTGAAAAAGTATTGATTCTTATTAAATTTGATGAATTTGAAGGATATTTCAGGAATAGCTCCTGCTTAGCATTGCAAGAGTAACTCTAAAGATGCTCTGAGAAGTTACTGCTACAAAAATATTGATAAATCACTCTGTCTCAGCACTAATAGACTACTTATTCATGAGCTGAAGATGAATATCCTGTTTTCCTGTGCAAGGAAGCAGCAAGCAGACAGGCAAGAAAGCCCAGAATTAATAGATACCACAATACAGCATGAAGGTTGACAACAAACTCATACCTTCCCAGCACAGCAATGACCACATTGTCCTGACTGAAAATAGGAAACTCCACCAGGAAACTGAGTCAAAATTTTAACATACTGTTGTAAGTGAAAATTCGAAACTGATTGTACATTGTAGCAGTGGCAAAACCTGTATAAAGTAAATTTTCTTAAAACATGGCCCGATAAAGTAGATGTAGTTCAAACTGAGATTTTGGACAAATAATGAGGCTTGATTGGAATGTAATAAGCTTATTAATAAATGGCTGTCTCTCCCATAAATTCAGATACAGTTTTGTTTATCTGATGTCATAGGACTGACATCACCTGGTACCACTCAGGTAATCCACAAATATTTGCCATTTAAAATTTATTAGGCTTTCTATAATAAATGAAGACACGTTCCGCAGGTTAGTGAGATTTCATTTCCTATCTCTAAAAGTTTATTTGACCTAACATGCACTCTAAAGCGTGTTTCAGTTTGAAGAATTAAAAACCTTGGGGCTGATATTAACCTCATTGTGAGAGGTCCCATTTGTAACTAAAGGTTTCCTTGGGAAAAAAGTCTAAATTAGGTAGCTGCTATTTTTCAGAAGCTGGTTAGTTGTTTTTTTTTTAGAAGTACCACAACAATCATATTTAATCACTGTTTAACTGATAATTTTTCTTCCTTATAATTATATAATTTTCTGAGTTGTACAACTAAATTCCATAATGATCCCATCCGAGAGTTTTTCTTGAGAGACAGTTGTTAACAGTTGTCCAGCTGTGTCTCATTTCTCTAGGCACTTCTTGGTGATCTGGACACAATTCCTTTATGCTTAATTATGTGAAGGTAATTCTGGTCCTAATAGCTCATCTTGAAAACCAAAGTAGGTAATCCTCAGTGTAAATCCTTAGGAAAGTATTTCTCTGTGAACAGACTGAGTGAGCAAGGCTCAAGTAATCGAACTTTATCTGCAATGTTGTTACCACACATGAACCACATAGCTTTGAAACATTTAGATCTCTAAACTGATCTATTGTTGTTCATTTTGCCTGTATTATGTCACAGCTTGCTTTTTGTGTCTCACAGTGCTCTCATGGTAAAAGGAAACAAATACTCATGCTTCAAAAAACGATGAAGTTTTTTGTTTTGCCATCATTATAAGTCTTTCAACAGCAGTGAGGCAAGCTGGGCCAGACAAACAACTGTTTATTGCTACTTCTCGTATGCTGAGATGGTTCTAGGTAAAACACGTTTTGGTTTTGTTTCAGCTGCTCTTGACATATGCTCCCTATCTTAATCTGCAGCCTTGGAAAGAGTCCAAACCTCATGGAGCTTGATCCTGGAGGAAAGGTTGTCAACAGGATAATGAGCTAACTTCTGTGTTTTTTTTTTTTTTTTTTT
>VZRR01011318.1:754784-840541 GCA_013398015.1 Oreocharis arfaki | reverse complement strand
AATTTTATTCACTCCTGTTACTCTGTTTTGATAGTGGGTAGATACAGCAAAATGACACCGTGTGGCACCTGGCTTGGAAAGCCAAACAGCTTGGATTTTTCCTCATGAAGCAATTTCAGTTAGAGATGAGTGGTGTGGTTACTTCAAGACACATCCGCGTAACACATTCCCATGTTCTGTGACTCTTGAAACAGTGCAGCTGAAACTTACAGTTTTCATCTGAGCAAATGGGTTCTCTCACAGAACTGACATGATGTGACATTTTGCACAAGGATTGTCCTTTTGTACTAAAACAGAGGGATAAAAAGAAGTACTAACAATTTTTGAAGTGGAGCATAGGATTTAATTTCTTGGTGACTCTGTTGAGAATCTAGGTATGATTCAGTTAATCTCTGATAAATTTGGGTGATGATTCCCGAAGTCTTATTCCTAAATGTATTTTTAAATCCTGGTGGATTCACCTAGCTTTGGCTAAAACCTCCTGTTGTGAGCAGTTGTCTATGTTTTTGTGATTTGGCAGCTGTGTTTGGAAGTGCTTTTTTGCCATTGCTTCCATCTGTCAGAACTAAGCTCAGCGCAGGTGATGGACTTAATACTCTGGATCCTTTGTGAAATCATAAGTGTTTTTTCTGGTGTGGCTAATGCTGTGTGCCCCTAGAGATACAGGCCTGTGCTTAATCTGATTCATCTCAAATGGCCTTGCTGTCCTAAGTGGAGCTGCCAATGTATATGGGTAAATTCCCACAAGAAACTGGCTTAAGTTTGACCTGAACCACTGATCATATTCTGCAAGCAACAAATTTCTTACTTTTCAATTCCCTGACTCATTATGGTTTCCTTTATTTTTATTTATTTATTTAAAATTGAAATTGCTCTTTCTCTTAGAAATATTATTGCCATACAAAAAAGTGTTGCAAACTGACTTGATAATGAATTCTGGGATGCCAAACTTCTGGTGAAAACCTGTAAATTAAAAGGATTGAAACGTTTTAAAATTCCTTTCTCAGACACTGTCTTTATTTTAAATTCTCTTTTTGTTTTCCTACATTACTGTCTGTACAAGAATGATACATGCCAGAGAATGAAGTTCCCATTAATTTAAGCTGTTACCCATAAATCCTCCAGAGATTTCTAATTAACATGAAAGTTTACTGGTTTGGGCTTATTGTGAGAGCCTGCTCATGGTGCTCTGTATTTCTACCAGTGCACTTCAGAGGTCAATAAATCTTCATTGCTCTGGGATTCCCAATATGTCCCATTACCATGAAAAAGGGACATCTGATGCAAGAAGTGTAAATACTGCGTAGAAGTTCAATACAGTGTTTCATTCTTCACTGCTGAATTACAGTTTTATGGCCCATAAATAAAGCCAAACAAGGAAAACTAAAATATGAGGAATGGTTGTATATCACACATGTTATCTGGAGTGAAATTGTTTCTGCTGTGGTGACAAATGTCTCACCTTCAATTTGCATTCATGTCTTGTGTTATGCCACTATAAGGGCAGATGGTTGATGTTGTTATAAATGACCTCAAACTGTAAAATGATAGATTATGGTATCATCCATAATGGCATGGAACAAGTATTAGATGGGGTTAGAGACCAAGGGATAAACTTTATCACCCTGGTAAAGTTTTAGTAAAACCAGTATTTTTTAGGCATCAACTTTATATAGTTAAGAAAAATTAAGATTTTGGGACATACAACACAACCCTTCCCCCCTAGTAAAACAGTATAAATATTTTGTTCAGTATCAGCCTGTGGTGGTTTTTGTTGTAGCGATACATGAATTTTCCTAATTCAATCGCTGTGGTAGTTGCTTAGCAAAAGATGTGATGACAGAAGTGAAAAGGATTTCATAGGCCATCAAATCCAAGCCGCTGTGCTAAGTGTATTGGCGTATCAACCTATTTATAAATGCACCAGCTCCATCAGAATTGGTTAAGGTGTCTTCTCTTCTTACCTGTGTGGGCAGAACATTCTGGATATGCATTTGTCTTATGGAGGGTCCACTCTATGCCTCTTTATAGCCTGGTTATATATATTGGCTCTTCAGTCTGCACTGCATTTCAACAGCTGTGTTCTCCCTCCAGTGTTCTTAACCCAGTGAATTCATATACAGCTGTCCAAAGACTGCTGGCATTTTTCTCTTTTTACCGGCTTTTGTGCTTTTTATGTAAGATAGTATTCATTCCTGTGATCATCTTAGCTCTTCTCTGACCTGAAGCAGTCTTAATGCGTCATAAAACACGTAACTGAAAATTGTAAGCTTAATTCTAAATAAGGTCTTACAGAGGTAGTACATGGTGCTTTGACTTCTTCTACCATGTGTGATGTCATACCATTGCATTTGTCTTTTTTATGTTTATATTTATGTTTCGTGGTCCTTGAAACCTATGTTACCAGGCATTTCCAGGTACTGAACTCTGGGATTAACTCTGTGATCTACATCCCTCAGTAGTCTTTGGCAGAAAGTTTTGTTACGTGCCAAGACTTTGTCTGATGAGACCTAAAGTTGCCTTTCCTTTCCCAGCTGAAAGGAGAGCAAGCCCTAGTGGATAGGCAGGAAGAGATGCAGTGCACTTCAGTCATCTTCTTGGCTGAAGAACACTGCACCCCTGAATTCTGTCATGAGTCAGAGCTGTAGGCTGCAGAGTCTGGAATGCCTATGCTTATTTTGTGAATTATTTGATCAATTTTATTGAATTTATCTCATGTTCTACATGTTTGTAATGTTGCCCTATTGTGTCACCAGTACAATTTTTTATGTTCACAACAGTAAGCAACCTGATATGATTTGAGTAAGTGGCCCCATCTTCATGAATCAGAAGTATGGCTGAAATATTGAGTGAGGTAGTTCCCTGTTATTGCTGGCTTGTTATGAAATAATTTTAAATCTACGTCAGTCAATATGTTTTCTTTTTTTTTTCCTCTTTGTGTTTCTGGGCTCAGTTGGAGCAATAGAAGATAGTACAGGTGGCATTTTTTGGAGATGTCTGTTTACATCTGGTACAAAGATTTAGAATTTTTTTTATTTCTAGAATTTTTAGAATTACTTCTTTTGAAGAAGCTGACGTCTTCCTTGGAGATTATACTTAGTATTTTCTGCATAACTGTGGAAAGACCTGCACCAAATACCCAGTGTGTTAGTGGTCTTGGTTAACAGGAGGCACCATAATTCAAGCAGCTGTCTCTTCACTAAATTTGCGGGTTAAATCAAGAGACAGTGCATTTGGCTTACACGCAAGATTGAGGTCAAGGCATATGTGCTCTGCTCTCATTCCTGCCGCAGATCTGCAGGATAAGTGTGAGTCAGACTCTGCCCTTTAGTTTCTTTGTCTATAAAACTTACACACACATAATCAATTTAAAAGTCCGTGACAAGTTACAATTTGAGTTCAGCCATGGCCTCTGCCTCAGGGGTTTCAAACCAAGTGACATGTTCAGGTGTATGTGGCAATGTTGCAAAAACGTGGTAATTATTATACTAAGTCAGTGAAAGATAAAAGGAATTAAATATATTCTGGATGTTCCTTCAAGTTCAGCAGCTGAGAGTCAGTGAAAATGGGTTTTTTAAGGTTATTTGCCAAAAATCTTATCTTGTGGCAGACACACTGGCTCTATCTGAACTGAAAGACTATATTCAGTTATCTGGGGTTTAGGAAACAGAGGGGTTAGGAGCAGGTCCATATTCCACTTTTGTTGAGCATCTTATTCCTTTCTTCTTCTAAGAGTCTTTCAGCTTCCCTCTAGGACCAGGAGCACTAATGTGCAGCCTTCTCCTCATTGTTAACTGCCAGGAGGGTAACGAGGCCTGACTTGGAAATGCTGTGTGAGTGGCAAGCAGCTGAGCAGTCTGACTCGGGGTATTGCTGCATACAGCACTGCAAATCTGGCAAACCTAATTACGCTCAGAGGGATAATGACAACTCCATATGGGGTGGAAAATTGTTTGCATGTAGGTTTTGCTTCTTAACTCTTTGGGTCTTCCTGTAGTTAGTAGGCAGGCAGCAGCCTCCAAAGCTGACAGCAATGCTACTGCTTGTCCAGCTGGCATAGAAGATTTAACTTCACATGAGCCAGCTGGCTACCTCCTTGCCTCTTTTCACCTAAGAGACTGAAATATGTCATCCTTGAGATATGATCAGACTCCTGGAACTCAAAGCTCTTTCTGGGAAACAAACAGCATTATTAGTACTCTGTATACGCTTTCCTTACGAAATATATAAAATGTTAAATATAGGTATATATGTGTTAGTATACTTCATCTAGCTGTGTTCATGGACAGATGTTAAAACTAAAATGTAAACCAAGGAAACTTCAAGTTTACAAATAGATATACAGAAAATGAACCAGGAAATGAAGAAACAAGGTAGTCCATTTTCATTTTGGTGTGACTGCCTTACTTCCACTACCCTGCATATGTGGTAGCTTTAATTATCAGTTGGATTGTTTAAATATGCAGCCAGTATTATTCTGTATTCAGAGTCATTGATAAGTAGGAGGATCACAGTATTTTCATTTCCTGTATTTTAGGATCTAATTTATTACTCTTCAAAATGGCACTAGTGGTTTTCATAGCTATTTTCCTTTCCCTAGTAAATACAAATATATGGAGAAAGATAAAAATGGCTTTTTTAATATCATTGTTTTATAAGTAGCCCTGCTAGGCTTTGAAAGTCATATCTGGAACAATGATTTGAACGGGACATTACATTTACTGATGCTGCTGTTTGGCTGAATTGCAATTTTGCAGAGGCAGCAATGTATCAGACTGAGCCATGAATCGTTCCCAAGAGAATGTAGGATTTAGAGATGACTGAAAGTGATAAAAACACAGAGAATCACATCTATTTGGGTGTGGTGCTGGGGCAATATTGGTAATCCCTCATTAAGGTACAGATGCTTCTTTTAATGTAAATTGCTCCAGCCAACCCTGACAAGCTGCTTTTTAGTAGCATGGAAATTCAAAGGGCTTATTTTGCATCTCCCCTTTTGGCTGCTGAAAACTTAAGAAATGCTAGAACGAAACAATTTTAAAATTATCCGAGCTTGCAAAAATGAAATTAAAAGCATGACATAAAAGCTCTTTAAAAAGTTCTAATTGTGGATTCTTGTCTTGTATCTCATGGAGAGCAGATGTGGCAGAAAGCTCCAGCAATAGTCTGAGATGCCTACAATGCAGAAGTTTATTAAAAGCAGCAAAGGAAAACCTTTACCTCACGTAAGTAACAGATGCTGTTTATCCACTGAATGCCTGCTGTTGGTGGCACTGAGTGACTTAGTTTATGTTGGCTAAACCAAGAAGGCCTGTATTAAGTAAACCTTTAAATAAAGCTAAGTATTTAGTTAGTGTAACTTTCTTCCAGGCTAATGGATGGGGATTGTGGTAATAAAAGCATTGGATTGCAGTTATTTATTGAATGTTAACAATAGGTGAAGGTAGGATTTAGAGTAACTAAAACAGAGGACCTACAGATGTTAGATCATTATAGTCTAAACTAGTGAACTTCTGCCTTTCTTGCTCCATTAGTTTTATTAGAGCAATGCCTAAGGTGTTGCCTAATGGCAATAATTAGGTAACTACTCCTGGCCGTTGGTCAAAGGAGGGAGCTCTTGAAAAGAATCTCTAAGCATATCGGAGGCTGTTTGTGCCAAGGCTGCCCATCACGCATTGCTCAGTGCTCTCACCTATTCTGAACATTTCTTACCTGCTCTGTCACTTGGGGTCTGGGATCCATGCTTTGGAATTCTTAGGAATTGCACAACATCCCTTTTTATGGATTGCATCCAAACATGAGGCATCTTACTTAGCATCAAAGATCTAGTGTTGTGAAAAATATGTTTAGGATGCTGAAAATCAAGCAAAATAGATCATGTGCAATTCCAAGAAAATATCTCAAAGCCCATCATATAAGACTGTTTTATAAGCTCACTTTAGAAACTCCTGTCTACGTTGTCAAACCTATAAAGATAAGTTCAAATAAATAAATAATGAAATGGCCTACTTAAAGTCTTTGCATCTTTTGCAAGTTTTAAATGCTTTCACTGGAGGCAAAGCTTAAAGCTGCTTAGCATCCAAATTATTTGCAGTAGTTTTTCAGTCACAGCATCCTTCAAAGGCATCTGCAGAGATACATCCAGGAATGCATCCAACCATACCAAACACTGGAGATCTTTGATGCTAAGTAAGATGCCTCATGTTTGGATGCAATCCATAAAAAGGGATGTTGTGCAATTCCTAAGTTTTAAGACTTCCAAACCATGGATTGCATTTTGAAAGTTCTCTTTAAACCTTGTAAGTGAAAAATGTCGTTGGAGGTGTCTTCCCTGAGGATTACTGGCAAGCACATTGCGTTTATGGGGGTACTACACAATTTAGATGGCACAGACAGGATGTCTCTTTCATTCTAATTTGTCTTTGTACATGGTTTATAACATCCCCCCCCCCACCAAATTACTTCTTGGTGTGCAATTCTTCATGCTTGTTCTACTCTCAGAAGTGAGATTTCTTCAAAGGATTTCAAAGAAGACCGTTTTAGCTCCAAGTGTGCTGGGCGTGAAAAAGGATTGTTTTGACACACTTTTATGCTCTGGTTGCTCCAGAAGCATTTAAATCTGAATACTGCAATTGTGATGGGTAAGTCTCAGCCTCTCAGATAAGGTGCTATAAAAACTCAAAAACAACATTAAAAGGACATGAAGGTTGCAGAGTTAAGCGCCTGCCGAAAAACCAATTAGGCAATGAAAGAATGAACATTGATAGTGAATCTTTAATTCAGTCCTGCTCTGTGTATAGGTTATGACAGTTTTGAAGGGATTATGTGCTCTTTTTTTCTTGTGCTGTTTTTTTCTCTCCTGGTATTGTCTTTCCAGATACAGTTTTCTCACCCAGTAGTTCTTTGCTCTATCCTTCCAGACTTTTCATTTCTGCCCCATCCCTAACATTTCCTTGCCTCACATTCTTACTTCACCTTCACTCCTGAATGTCTCTGTCTTCTTTTTTTTTCAGTCTGCTGTCTTATATCTTCTTCTTGCTGTTGGCCAAGAAAAATGAAACTCTAAGGAACGACAATAATAAAATCCACATTATGTTTTATATGTACTCACCTTAAGGTGTAAAGAAATGATTTATGGGTGAGAATATGTTTAGAAGTAAACTTTTGGAGGAGGGTTTAAGGGGAACCCTTCCAGACTGTGGCCAAAGTCAAGTGTCTCCCATACTTTTGTCTTGCAGGTTTTTCTGCGATGCCATGCATTTTGGGGTTTCCAGTGAGGGTTCAGCTCCTTTATTTCAATTAAAGATATGCGGAGTTTTAAAAGACTGTGTTAATAGGTGAAATTAAGATGTTAGAAAGGTCTTTTGGAGGATGCTATCCAGAAAAAAAATCCAAGAGAAAAAATAAAGTTAATATTCCTCACGTATTTGTATTTCACCACATACATGTGACCATGCTAATTTTGTGTGCAGCTTCTCTGTGAGAATAAATGTTCCTTTCACTCTTACTTGCCTCATGTGTTCTCCATCCTTCCCCTCTATCTTTTTACTAAACTGACTTTTTCTGTGCTCTCTTAAATTAGTTTATACCTTTGGGAAATATTACTCTGTGTGTGTGGCGTCAGCTGGAACAAACCCCTGCAGATTCAAGGGGCATCGCTGGCCTGTGCTCTGTACTCCTGCTATGCCTAGAGATCAGTGTGCTGGGAGGTGTGAACACACTGAGCAAACCAGTGAGCCTGGCTCACTGGGTGAATTTTAACTTTAATAAAATCTGGAAACTTCCAGAGCTTTCTCACTGATACTGCAGATAGCTAACTTACATTTTTAATTTTCTACACTGCAAGTAGATCTGGCTAATTTTTTCCCCAGCTGTTTAATTTGCAAAGGGGGCTGTCATTCTGTGTTAAATAAAACTGGAAAAGATGGAGCCCAAGGAAGATCTGTGTAGTGATGAAAGTTTGTTCCAGTTCAAAGCTGCTGTTGATATTAGGTGTGATCCAAAAACTCTTGATGCCAGATGCAATGCTTCCATTGATTTCAAATCAGGGTCAGTGTGTTCAGCCCACTACTCCTTTAGCTACTGCTCTAGTACCTGACTGTCCGGGAGGATGAGCTGTGCCAACAGCATTTAGAAAAACACCACTCCTACTTGCCCCCTGCCTTAATACTGTATGCAAGAGATGCCCACTTCCACTTGTATAATTCACTCTGTTTCTCCCCCCAGGCATGTAATGTGAGATTTTTCTTTTCTTTTTCAGCCTAGCCCTGCTTTTCATTTATTCTCCTCTGGTCAGATGTCCATGGTTTTGTGTAATCTACAGGTGTTTTGGACCAGATTTGGGTGGTCTTCACTGCTCCTAAATCTGAGTTGCTGGCTCATTCAGCCGGGAACTGATTTCTGGATGCTCTCTTTGGACTCAGTACCTAAGCCTGGACACACTTGTTGGCTCCATCATTGGCACTTTCTATACTCCTACATTAAACAAAAGAAAAAAGGGAGTGTTTTGAAAATCCAGGAATCCAGGCAGTTGCATGAAAGATAATGGATGAATCAGGCTTTATGGTTGTCTGCTCTGGTACTATGGAATGTTAGAGACTCAAGGACCAAATCATGGCCTTGGCAAGCCCCACCAGAACATGGCTGGCCCTGGGGCTGAGAGAAGTTCCCTGGAGGAAAGTCTGAAGTTGGAGGTCTTCTATTTGGCTCCACTTACCAGGGAGAAGTGCCTCATTGAAGAGTCTCACAGCCAAATTGATTTCTCAGTTGTCTTATGATTCATATTGCCCTTTGGTGTTGCTGATCATACTATTTTCTTTTTTGCTTCATCTGCCTGTTTTTTCCAGGCTTTATCTGTCTCTGTAGTGCTAAGACTTCTCATTTTCTCTTCCAATTTACTTTTAGAGGGAGCAGTATGGAGACCCCTGTCAGATAATCTGTCTGCTGGTTAAAAAATGCTTCTGCCTTTAGCTAGGCAGTGTCTTATATCAGCTTGGTGGACAAAGACACAAAAATACTTCTGCTGTCAGAAAGAGCAAATATTTAACTCTTTCCAATATGCAAGTGTTTTCTCTGTTATTTTTAACAATCATTGATAACAGATTAGCAGTTGTGGTAAAACTTTGCTTTATGAACTGTACTATTTTGGGCACTGTGCTGGTGGGTGAAGAATCCTGGTATAAGTCACTTTTCTATTCTGAATCTCTTCTCCCACATAGAAAAGGCAAATAAAAATTCTGGCTGCCTTTCTGATATGCTTTGAAATCCACTGCTGAAAAATGTTACTTAGAAGTTGGACATTATGATCTATAATTATAATCAAACCCATATGAGCATTATGCGTGAGAAGGCAGCCTGATGTCATATCTGGTTGTGAGTGTAAAGAAACGAAGAAATTCCTCCTGCTGCTGTAGACAAGTGACACTAGAGGCATTTTTAAAGTACAGATATTAGCTGTTCATTGTGCCAATAAGGCAGAGAACCTGGGGAGCTCCATTGCTATTTGTTAAAATTAGTTCTTGTATTTAATTTTTCTGCCATGATTTTGCATTAGCGTAATCCGTTGACCTAAATATGCAAATATCAGCAAAGGAATGAAACCTGAAATCAGGTTTCAGAGTTGATTGTCCTGATGGGATTTGAGAATGGCATTAGTTGGTGGAGGTGGGGGAGCAGTAGGAATTATTTCCCCTGAAAAGCTAGAATTGTACATCAGAACTAAACTTATTTTTTGAAGATACAATTTTTTGTTTGATGTTTGCAATTTTTACTTGTATTGCAGAGTTGTCTCCTGGACTGTGAGAACATTGGAAGTACTTTTGGGCATTAAGTTACTTCAGGAAATCACATCTAAACCATCAGCTTCTTATTGGCTTACAAATGTAAAAAAGGTTTTGCTATCTCAAACAAATGCACATTGTCACTGTTGATTTAAAAAGTATTTTTAGGTCATGAACCTACCCAAAGCATGAAGTGTCCAATATTATTTTATGATTTCAGGTATGTGAATTCGATGGGGCAGCATGCAATTCTATAGACGAACAAGGTTTCAGATCTGCCTCCAAAACTCCAGCTGCTCCTTCTGCTATTCTCACTTCCCTTGTGGATCTTGCCTGGACACCTCAGGACAGTCCAAGGACAAGCTGCTGTCTGAGAGACCTGCATTATAAAGGTAGGTTCGTCAAAATGAATGTCTTCTCCCTCAATAAATTTTTATTTTAGTGTTAATTGGTTTCAATCCCTGCCATCAGTGTAGTAAATTTAAACTCCCTCAAATCTCTTGACTTCATTTAATACCTGTTACAAAGAATACCCCCGTATGATTTTATTTTTTTTAAGGAAATGAAGGAATGTCTTTATTGTAACTGTAATGTCTCATGCTCCTTTGTTAAAGGAGCAATAAGGTTGCAAATTGCACGATTCATCAATCTGGAAATGCTTGTTCAACCCAGTTCTGTTCTCCTATTTGTCTGCATCACGATATTGGCTTATAGTATTTCACTGCCCTTGTGCAGAAGCTCAGAACAAACCCTTGTTTACAAGTGAAGCAGATTACACTCAGTATAAATCAAGATAGTAAATTGAAGCTGAGACTAATTTTTTTTCCTGAACTACAACCATTTCTTGCTACTGAGAGTAATAATAATAGTGCAGTGGCTGCAAGGTAAAACTAGCTTCTGGAGGTCTTGAAAGAGTTGTGACCATATTGTGTTACATACTTCAAATACACCTGAGGAAGTGTTGTAAATTTCTCTGAAAGGGCATCAAGTCTGGCATGGGAACAGAGCACAACCAGACTTGTTGACTTGAACTCTTATAAATTTGTTTTTTATTGGTAGACTTGAGATGTTAATTGCAGAAAGCTATTTCTTCTATTAATTCACTTTCTCTTTTGTGCAGGTCGCACATCTGCGCACAGCTGGAGCAGCACTGAGAGACCAACCCTGCAGTACACTTACCCAGAAGTGGATGGACATCCTGGGTACAGCTAGGTTTTCTAGAAAGGTGTTCAGAAACTCCTTTGAGGTACCTTTAATCAGGAGGTGTGTGTCACCTCTGTAGTTTCTCTCTGCATGCAGCAGCCGATTTCCTCTTTTGACACGGTCCAAAGTTGTCCCGTCACTGGTTGATGGGCATATTCATCAGCCTCTTGTCTTCAGTTTACCGGCTCCTGGGACGTCTTGCGTGTGCTATCTCCATAGCACATACATTTCTCACTGTTTTCAGGTGATGGTCCCTCCATCCACATGTGTAGGTCCCTGGTCTCCCTTCAGGGAGGCTGGTGCAGAAGGGGTTTTTGTGGCAGGAGCAGCACTGCTGCTGAGCCATCAGCTGTTACTGAGGGAGACAGAATGTACGTGGGAGAAAGGAAGAAATGACCCTGTTGTGTAGGTGGGGAACTGGGCTGCAGCATTTTGCTGATTTGCCTCACCCCTGGCAGGAAGCCAGCAGCAAGGCTGTGAACTGAGTCCAGGACGTCTGTGTCCTCCTGGCTCAGCCTTTCCCTCTCAGTAACAACTGTATCTGCAGCTTTCAGCTCATGTTGCTCTTGCTCTGCTGCAGCATTCTTGCTTTCCTGGATATAGAAGCATTCTGGAAGTAGGCTCCAAGGTCTGAGGAAAACCTCAAAGTATTTGAGATTGGGTTTCTAGGGCTTGGTTGGCACACATACTGAGACTCAGCCTGAGGTGTTTATTCCTCTGAATGAGGAGACATTTCTTCTAGTCTTTATTCCACAAATTGTGAATAGAAAAGGAGCAGCCCAGAGTAGATGTGTCAGGTGTCTGAGGAGAACCATTGCCTAGAACAGTCCATTTTCCCTGGGGCTCTTCTACTCAACAATCTAAATTATTTAGAAGAAAAGAAAAAAATAGACTAAACACTTCTAAGAAGTTATATCCAAAAGGATGACTCAAAAAGATTAGGAGAAATTATTATTGAGGCTGCAATTCACTATAATGTGTTTTGCAGGAGTCACTTTGCATTACCAGTCCTTACCTTTCCACTGTTCCCCAGCCCAAGTGCTGAAAACAGCAGTTGACAAACCAACCCTTCTTTTTATTTCACTCTAGATATTGTAAATATTTCTTTAGATAGCACTAAAATTGTACTTCAGGGTTGTCATGGTATCAGGATTAGACTCTGATGAGGATCAGAGTCGTGACCAGGCCTAGCATTGTAACTTCATGTTAACCTTTTCTATAGCTCTTTTTTTCCCCCAGTCTCTGAAAGTACATTAGCTTTTATAGATGAAAGACTCTGTGGAAATTTCTTTCGTCTTTAGGTAAATTCCATTCATGGAATTCACTGAATCAAAAGCCCAGAAATTCTTTTAAATGCCAGTAACTTCAATAATTTGGAGTTATTCTTCACTGAATTGTCTTAGTTAGTTACTGTCATATTTAAACAAGGTTTTGGTTGGCCAAAGACCATTAAAATACACTTCAGGTTAGATCAGAATATTGTAAAAGACTTGACAGAACTGTTTCTTCGACCATCTTTATGCTGGTTGAAAGAATTTAATTTGAAGTTCCTAGTCTTAAAAATATTCTTGAGACTCTCACTCTCTTTTCCTGATAGACTTAAGAGTGATTATAATAATAGAACAAGTAGGCTTGTCGTTGTAAACCATACCTACATGGAGGACATTATTCAGAACAAGAATGGATTAGATAATTAAGCTCCATGTAATTAACTGAATGGGAATTTCTCCTTGACATACAAGGGTGGGATGACCTGTGTATTTGGTAAGCAAATGCCCTATTGCTGACACTGATGGGAGGCAAATAATAAAATAAAATTCATAGAGGTGTTTTTTCCATGAAACTAACTTTCACATTTTATCAGTTTGAACATAATCTTATTGGTTTTGAATATGACACTTACAGCAAATAGTTCTCCTGTTTATACATGAAAACCCACTGGATTTTCTGGGAATTTAAGGAAGGGAAAATGACACCAGAACTTGGCTGACCACAAAGTATGCAGTAATGTTTTGGTTGTCAGATGAAACATGTTGGAAAACTTATGCAGATGTATTTTGGGTTAGGAAAATTGGTGTCCTCACCGAAAAAGAAAAAATAAATACTTGAGTTTTTGTTTTTGGCACTTAAAAATGAGAACAAATTCCAGTCTATACTGAAAGATTTAGAAAATTCATGTCAGTTTAGAAAACCAGAAGATTATAACTGCAAGAGAACACTGTGATTATTTTTTCTTGAGTAATTCAATTGAGATTCATTGCTCAGGAAAGTCATATGATCAATAAAGTCTTGTTCTGTTTAATTATTATAGAACAACTTGACAAACATCTGAGCCAGTTTCTCCACACTGCCTCAAACTTGGAATAGACAGAAAAAGAGTCAAGTTGATTTAATGCATAGCTACGGATGAGTAGCCAGAAATGGAAGGAGAAATGTGGAACTATTCTGTCAAAACCCTTGATCATGCAAAACAGGTAAGTATTAGACTACTTTGAAATGTTGAGATTGTTTTAAATGCTGGGACTAGATTTGCTTAAAGGTGCAATCAGTGAGAGGTAAGTGCCTTGCCTGCTTTATCACTTGTGCATGTTGAAATGGATTACTGGCTGAAATTCAGGTCTGTTTAAACCTGTGGAAGGCTCTATTTGTTTTGGGGCCCCGAGGGCACTAAGAAACCTTAGTGACCAGCCTTCTCTGGAACTTCCACTCATCAGGGTGTTAGCCCCCACAGGGGGAGCACTGGCCTCTAGCACAGCTGCAGGGGTGCCTGCAGATCCCTTCTTGCAGAGCTCAGCCTGTGCACTGGCAGCTTGGCTTGAACTTGGACCTGCCTTATTGCCATGGCATTGCCTTTTGACTTGGACCCTTGGCTGGACCTGGCTACTGTGTCAGGATCTGTCCTGGTCCACAGCTCAGGGTGGTGGACAGGCCCTGGCTGGGCCCACCAGGTCTTGAAATTAATCATATTCTGCGGACTTGTCTTTCAATCCATTGGCTTCACAGAGATGTTTGAGTTTGATCTGATAGCTAACCATTAAATAATTAGTGCTAGATGAAGCAGGAGCACATCCATAGTGAACGCAGAATTTCTCCTTTTTCCTCTAGGATTTCACATTATTTGAGGGTTTTTTTACCTAATTCTCTTTCCTGAGCTTTGGCTGTTTCGAAGACTTTCTTGCAGGCCTTTTCTATTATAGATCTTCATTGCCCATTTTCTAAAGGCCAGATATAATCTCTTCATCTATTTTGTGTGGTTATTACTGCCTGCTGCAGTGAATCGGCACAGCTTTAGCAGCTTTAGATGGATATCTATGTAATCTCTTCATGGGCTGGCCAGCAGAATCCCACTACTCCAGTACAATGATCCTTCGTATTCATCACGTGAATATTCAAGTGCTCAGATTTTACTAATGAAAGTGCCTTGGAGAGAAGATTATGAGCTCCAGATGAAGCAAACATTAATTGTTGTTTTTGAGGTATTTGCTGAAAACATTTAAAATTGTGTATCTATCAGGTTTTAAAATTTATGAGTTGAAACTATTTGGTTATTTACATCAGTTGGAGAGCATGGTCAATAAAGTAGTACTTGCGTGAGGGAAGTTTCAGTGGACGTTAATTACAGGTAATTAAGGAACAGACAAAGTATATGATAATGGCTCCTAGTGCCACAAAGTTAATGAGAATTTTGTCATTGATTTTGCAATGGACTAGACTTCATAAAAGACATGTATGACTTACAGAAAGGAAATTTTCCTCATGCTTAAGCCAGCTTCACATTACTAACCATTTGCTGAAATTGTTTTAGCAATTAAGAATGTATGAAAAGTTAAATACAAACCAAATATTGTCGGAATGTGACAATTGTCACATTTTGCTTTGTTGAATTCTTCTTCCTTGCCTGTAACTGCTGGAAATATCCGTTAGTATCACTAGCTCTCTGTGGCTGAAAACATCAACCTGATTGAGGTGGCACAGTTCAGTCCAGAAAACAATCTGCAGTCAAAAACTGATCACAAAGTTAGCTGTACAATGAGTCAGGCCACTGAAGAATGAAAATACTAGGCTTGTTTTTTGTGAGAGGAAGAAGGATATGCAAAATGTGCCTTCTCCTTAGGGAAGAAGCTGTAGAGTTTGTAATGATACTTTTCATTGTAAATGTTTGTTTTGAATCTATCTATCTATATATATATTAGAAATATCAAAAATTCCATAACATTTTAAGGTTCAATTGTTTCAAATCAGTAAGAGTGTAAAAATAAAGCAGAGTACATTAACATTCTTTGGTTTTATTGCACAAGAGAAATTTTTCTGGGTTTTTAGTGGATTTGGAGTTTTTGTTATGTTTTGTTTTGGTGAACTTAAGACCTTCAAATTTGTCGGAGTTTGAATCTGAGAGAATTTGATAAAGAGGAGAGATGTCGCATGGCCCAGGGTGCAAATGGACTTCTCACTCTTCTTGAGTTTTCACATCTAATTTTATTCTTATTTACCAAAGCCTCTGGATTTTTAACTGTGGTTTGTAACCAAGTTTGGGATTCAGAACATGGAATTATTGGTGGCAGTATTTAAAAGGCTGTATTGAAATTTGTAAGACAAACATCTGCAGATCTGAGGAGTCAGTGACCATAGGTGGACACAGGACTGAAGAGGAAATTAAACCCATGAAAAGAGTGATAAAAATAGTGGCTGCAAGCAATGAGGGTGTTCCTTGGTTCTTATAACATTGAGTGGAGATGTGGGAGGGATGGGCTCTGAAAAGGCTGAGATAAACTGAAAACCAGAGAGACAAACAGTCAATTCCTCAGGCAAATCAAATCACTGGGGATATTTACATATATAAACTTTGGTCTCAGGGGTTATATTTTCACATTTCTAACACATGAGAATAACCACCACTCAAACTAAAAAAGTTGCTCATATCCTGTGGTGGAAGAATCAGCTCCAGGCATCAGCTTGAGCAGAATTTATTTTTGCTAGATAAATAGAGACCACATTAGCTGCCAAATAAAAATCATTATCACGTGAGTTTCTATTATGCATGCTGAGTCTCTAGTGTATGGAGTAGATACTACTAACTCATCTCACATAAACTGCCCAGCATGTGGCTGATAATGGCTTTAGGCTGGTACTGGGATCACAATGTGTGGCAAAGTCACCTCTCTAGCCTGTGTACTGAGCCACCCTTGAAACCACACCTCAAAACCACAGCCATCATTCAGCATCCTACCTACAAGACATTCTTGGTCTTCCAAATTCACTTACAGCAGTTGTTTCACCCTTTGGGTCTTCTTCGGGCAATTTAATTCATAAAACGCACAAACAAAACATACCGTAGATGCTTTTATAATTTATTTTCTGTTTTCTTATTCTTTTTTTTCCAGTTAGTCAAATTTCTTCTCTGCTGTATATTACTAGCCACACAATGCAGAGCAGTACAATTGTAAGACCAGAGGGCAACAAAAAGTCAGTATTTTTCCCTTGTGTGCTTTTTTTTACTTTCATATACCCAGAGGAAAAGGTGTGCTATGTGTCTTCATCACGTGTTTAATGTTAAATGTAGCCTGTTTGGGGTACCCCTTCCAATTTATGTTGCAACTACTCAAAAATTATGTAGAAATGATGATGTACCAGCTGCTGGGAAATGATGTAAAACTCCTATATTCGTTCCAGAATATGAAAAGATGCTCCAAGTATTCCTCTCACTCATTCAAAGGGGCTTCCTTACTTATCTTGGTTCCAACAAGACAAGAGATAAAGTTGGTTTGTGTGTGTCCTATTTCAGAGTCTGAGCAATGCTGGAGGGACTAATTTTCTGCCTGCTGTAGCTCTCTTGCTTATTCTTTTAGCCAGATGTCAAACAGAAGACTGAGGAAAAACTTTAGGTGCTCTCAAGAATGATGATAATAAGGGAAGATGATAGAACATAACTGGATTGTACTCTTGCAGCTGAATTGCTATTGATTTTAGAGAATGTAAAATCTCATTGCAAGACAGGCATCTCTCCAGCCCTTGGCGATGCTCTGCCACCTGCCTGCACAGGGCAGGGCAGTACCTCAAAAATGGCTTTGCTTTCCAAGGAGATGGCTCGTAGCAGGCAGTTCTGCCTTGTACATTGACATTTGTCTCTCTGATTAGTCCTTCTCCTGCTGCGACCATTAGCAGGCATTGTGCTGACTTCAGCTGTGTTGCATTAGAGCAACATGGTGATGACTTTGTATTCAGTACAGCATTGTAGCACTTATTTTCATGGTTATGAGGGTTCTGTTGTAGATAAATAAGATACAGTCCCAATCTAATAAAGTGGGAACTAATATGAGCCGAGAACATATTTCAGAAGCAGTTGAAATGTAATTCAGATTTTTTTTAATATCATTTTTTTCTTTCCTACCTTTTGATTTTTTCCCAAGGAAATTATATTTTTCTTACCAAATTTCATTTTGCACATAGGGAAAGAACATAAGAGAAAATATTTTTGCCAATGTTTTGCTTATTTTCCCTATAGACAAATAATTAAAAAAAAAAAAAGAGGAATTCATTCTTAATCAAGAAGATACAGCATACAGATATTAATATTGTACAAATTTTACAGCTTCTCTCCGGTGTTCAGCTGCAGCAAATCATAGTGGCAAAGTTGCATTTTGTATGGCCTTATTACTATAAAGGACATAGGACCATGGGAAATGATGGCATTTCTGGTTTAACTTTTATATGACCATGTACAAGAAATGTATGTTGTTTGAAATTGTTTCTTGGTATGAGTCCATCTTAGCAGAAGACCCTTCTGTTAAAAGATATTGTTTTGCTGGATAGTCCATAGATGTCTCATAAGCATATTCATGTCCTTTAGTCTCGAGAAAATATTTGTTTCCAGGACATATCAGCACAAATTGTTTTCCTGTGTAGTGTACATATCTGCATAACTAAGGAAATATGTCACAAACAATTCTACAGGATGTAGCTTTCATTTCCTTATGTAGTGATATCAAACAGCAGTATAATTACGAGGAGCACTGTGTAGGGATATCTTTAACTTGCAAAGACAAGGTGTCACATCTAATACAGAACAAATCTAATAGGGTAATACAGTATGACAGCAGAGAGTTCAGACTCTGCATGCTCAGTTATACGTTCGAATACGTGTTGGAACAAGGCAGGAGACAGAGCTCAGGAAGCAGAAGTCTTGTGAGATTTATAAAGCTATAAGTATAAAAATTATATTCTCCTATCCTTTCATTTTGTATGTTAGCAAAATTCTGGTGGCCCAGAATCTGAATTTTTTTTCAGATATCTTATTGTTATTAAACCCCATGATATTAAAAAGTAACTGGTTTTCATCCCCTACTTGTGCACCCAGGTAGTAGATTGTCTTAACTGTACAGGTTGTCTTCACCTTATCTTCACTTGTGTTCATTTTTGTGGTGCAAAATGCAATACACACTGTATTCCAGGTTTCTTTTCCTTTGTGATTTAAAGTAATATCACAATAAAAATCTAGAAAATATGGGTGATCTGACTTCAAGGTTTGTCTTGGAGAACTCTCGATAAGGCTTTGCATGTGATCAGCCTGAACTGCTGTCTCTGGCAGGCTCCAGGTACTCCATCATAGGTTCAAAAGGTTTCTGCTCCTGGGATGACCTCAATGACGCACAGCTGAAAAAAAAATTATATTGTTATTAACAGATATAAATAAGGGAACTTATGAGGAGGATTGGAAAATACGAAGCAACTGGATGCTTGAAGAGTTTGGATTGATTAAGTGCAGTGACAGTTGATGCACCTCTGTTCAAGGGCCAATTCTATGCAATTCAGCTTGATAGATAAACTTGGGATAAGCTATTTTTGCACAATATATACCACTTGTTAAGGATGAAAAAGTTTCTGATTTTTTCAGGCAGTCATGTCTCAGAGACACCTTGCAAGTCAACAATTCTTCCTTGTGGATGATTTTTTATCATGCTTCTAGTTAAAGCATTCAGTACCAGCAAGGCAGGGAAGGTGTCCCAAACAAGGCTCATAACAATATTTTGGGAAAAGTAGTGAGTGAAAGGCTGTTTGCATGATTACTTGTGGATAGCAAACAGTGGCACAAAGGGAGCAGGGAGGTAATGTTATCACATTTAAAGGCTGGTGTGCCTGTACTTTACAGCAGAGTCCAACTCCCCTGTAAGTAAATTGTTCTATTTTATGGGAAAAGATACGTGATCACCACCTAGAACTTTATCAGTCAGGAGCAAATCATAGAAGTTAGTTTAGAGGAGAAGTAAAATTCCTCCATCCACTTTCCTGTCTGCATGTCGGGAAAGGATTGCTTTTCTTCTTCTGCCCTTGCAGAGGCAGAAGGTCCATTTTTTTCCAAAAGACATAAATACTCCTGGAAAAGTTCAATGCAACAGCTTCTCCCTGCCAAGTGAAGTAATAGGTGTAACTGGGGGAGTATACAGGACTTGTTTGTATGGGTGGGGTGCAGTCCAGGGTCTGGTGGGATGGCTCTTCCTTGGGTCCTATTGTCTCCAGGAATTACCTCCTGGAGTCCATAGATGTAAATCTTGGTCCTAGCACAGTGGACACAGACTCTTTAGTTGCTATAGCTCTGTGTCCATCAGAAGCAGCTCTGTGAAAAGGTTGCAGCATAGACTGTATGGCAGTGCTTTGTGGTCTGCAAACTGACCCATGGGCTGTGCTCCTGGAACCCCTGCTCTGAAAAGGTAGTTTCTGCCAGAAGATGTTGCTTTCCAGAAAACTCATATGTAAGTAATTTCAGTATCCGAGGCCACTTATAAACAACAGGCTGTTTCTGGAAGTCCTTTTTGGTATATGCTTTCTCACTCTCTTATCCTGGCCTCTTTCCCTCCTCCTTGATTTGTCACTTGAGAATCCACATAAAATGAAGAATGCAGGACATTCAAAGGAAAGTTCCTGGAGCTGAAATGTTACAGCTGTTCTGTCTCTGTTGTCTTTAAATCAGTTTCAGATTGTTTTAGTAGTGCTGAGGAGAGCTAAAAAACCTTAGTAAAAGTTGCTGTTGACATTTGTGGCAGAGAGTACCAGCCCCTTGCAACACAGGAGGGAATATGAGCTCCTGACAGCTGAAAGAACTGGGGGTTTTATTGCTTTATATCAAGCAAATACAGTATGAGCATGAAAGTAGCTTGAAGTCTTCAACCCTAATGACTGCTCTTAGGACAATTTAGTATGAATTTTAGCTTAATGAAGGCTCCTGGCTCTGCAAGACACCAATATCCTGTCTGATTTCATTGCTGGAAGATACCCTAACTGGTAAATTTTTATCACTGGTGTGTGGCTCAGAATGGTTCTTTGCTGAAATAACATTTCTCATACTAGGAAACATTAAGCCTTCCTCTTTGAAAGGGATGCTTTCTCCTAAGTTTTCCATACTGTATTTCTCAGAATTTGGAGAGTTTTTCCCCCCTCATATCCACTAATTTGCCACTGCAGCTGGTTACAGCATGGAGAAATGAAAAGGGAAAAAAATCTATTTTAGAAGAGTTGTTTGTCGTAAGCTCTGATTAAGATGGCTGTGGGTTGAAGTCATTTAAAAAATGAAATGTTGGTACACTTCTTATTCATTTGCATGTTGTTGTATGTGAGATGAAATGCATCCCCAGTCTCTCCTTTCCCCTGTGGAGACAGACAGGCAATTGTAGATGTGCCATCTACACCTGAGAATAGGTTGTTGTGGGGCTGTTTTGTGTCTCGTCTTTGCACAGGAAGAAGGTAAAAACTGGAATATTGTGGAACTGGACAGTCAAATATCTTTAGATACTTTTGGAAGAATCTGTCTACCTGTGGGACTGCACCTTGAAGATGGTGCCTGACTGGTGGCCGGTTGGGTTGGAAAGAGCTCACTAGTTGGCATCAGTCAAATTTAAAGGCCAAACCAGAAGCAAAAACTAAGTGGAGTGGCAAAGGATCCATTTGGAATTTTAGTCTTTCTTTTCTGGTTTTTTTTTTTCTTGCACTTATTTTTTAAACTGAGTAGAGTTACCTTCTTTGATTAATTGAACATAACAAGGTTATTTAGAACTGGAAATTTGATATCTCTACTGCATCGGGCTTGACAATAATTTCAGAGGCATCTCTCTATTAGGGAATGGCTTCTTAGGGTCAGCCTCAGGATTACATTACAGCTCCTGTCTGTGCTAGAACTGCTGTGTGTCAGGAGGTCAGTGTAAATAGTGAAAGTCTGTAGCCTGAAATAATCCAACCTGACACAGACAACCTAACCCCACGTCCTAATTAGCATGCCAGGACTTAATTCCTTAATAAAACACAGTGCTTCTTTCGCTTGGGAATGTAAAAGTGCTTATAAATCTAATTAAAATTCCTATTTGAAAAAAGATGATCTAGACTTGGACCCTCTTGGGCTTTTAACATCTCGAATATAGAAGGATCCATTCTTATACACAGGAAGATATTGATAATAGCAGATAGTTTGATAACATTATTTTAAAAAATCAATTTGTGAAATGATTTTACAAGACTATTTTTGTTTATCTCGGTCAGGCTTAATTTTCTGCCCTGAGAATCAGCACTCTTTCAGCACACTTCACGGAAAGGCTGTTGCTGACCCTGCTGGTTTCTATTGAAGCAGCTCCCCAAAACATAGTTAGCAAAGTTACATTTGCCTTTTACTCAGCAGAAACTTTGAAGTTTCAGCCTGTCTCTAATTCCCAAACAATTACATAAAAAGCCAACCAAGGGACAACACACGGAAACTGCCCTCCCCCCGCCCCCATCACAGTGTGAAAAATGGTCTTTGATGCAGACACTAAGAGGGCAGAAAGTGATAGTCTTTTAAAGTTCAGCTTTCTTCTTCCCTTTGCATTTTTTCCTTTTCCTTTTAAGGTGCTTCCTTTTTCTTTTTTTCTCCTCAGCTTACTGGCATCTGACTGAAAAGGACGCCTCAGAAAGGTCACCTGATTACTGCCTGAAGACAGACCAAGTCAAAGAGGAAGGTTTGCAATTAGGAACAGACATAAAGATACATAAAAAGATGTGAAATTTTTTTCTGAAAAGGTTGTAATTTATACTTGAAAGAGCCATAATGACACTGCTTCTCTGCACTTACATTAGGCATTTCATCCAAAGATCTCAAAAGGTATTAAGGGAGTGAATTTAGTACTATAGCCTCCCCCTTCACCTTTAACAGGTACAATAGCAGTAGGGGAAAAATTAGGGGTGGGCATTAACAGAATTCACAGTATCCTCTCCAGTTTAGGCTGGTGTACTATCTCCAATAAATGATCTGCTGCCACCTGACCTTGCCAGACTCACTATAGCACATAGAAAATCATAGGTGCTGCGAAAACCTCATCTGCTGGAAAACATTATGCAGGAGAAGATCTAAAATCTCCTGTCACAACCAGAGCCAGAGAGCAATGAAGCTGAGGGGCCCTCATGCCAGAGCTCAGATAGCTCAAGCATAAAAACCTACAAGGGATCACAGTATTGGTAAGTTGTCTAGACTCCCTTGCATGCTCAAGGAATGGAACAGGCACTTTTATATCATAGTTTCTGACCTATTACAGATGTTCCTCTTAGCACCATTAGCTGAAAAGGTTAGGTAGATGTTTAAAGTGAGGTGAAATTATCTCCCCACCAAAAGTAAGCACTTTGTGGTGTTAAGGATGGGCTGAAGAGGGAACTTTTGTTTCCTGAATAAAGACACTAGTAAAAAGAGAGTATTAAAGTCATTATGAATTCAGTGGAAGTTTCCTGAACTGCTGTGCTTAGTGCTGGACTGCAGGTGGTCTTTATGCAGTGGGCATGCTGTGAGTTGTCTTAAACAACTTAAACAATGAGATCCTACAGGGATCAAAGTGGAGAAATAATGTCTTTATGTCTGTAGCTTGGACCACAGCAGATAAATATCCAGGTCCCTGAAGAGCAATGACGCTGAATGTGTAAGCACATTTTATCTCTCCGGGACTGTGCAGTTAGGTGGCTGCTGAAATGTGAGTTTATTGTTTGCTTTGTGGACACAGGATCACCAACAGTGCTGTTTTGGGTGTCCCTCAAGGAGCGTGGCTTTTTAGGTAGCTTGCTCTGTATGACACCGAAAGACTTTCCTGGAAATGGGAATGACGGCCTTAGCATACAGAAGATGGAAAGGGTTGTGTTGAATGTATTTTGTAGCTGTTTCTTGCAGTCAGAGCAAGAATTAAACTGATCTGGTTGTCTCAATACTTGGTGTGGACCAAACAGGGAAAGAAAATAGAGGGGAAATGGCCCAGTCTGGCTTCCTTCAGTTAGAGAGACCTAATGAAGGTCTGGTGTTGCTCCTGCTGGGATCTATCAGCAGCTTTGAGGCAGCTAAAGAATTACCTTAGACGGAACAGATATTCCCTAGAAATGCCTCCTGCTTGTTTGTAGACTGGAGTTTTATGATCATTATGGGTGGTAAAGAATCTGCAGACCGAAAGCCTAACTCAAGTTTATGCTGTAGTATTCAAACAGGTTTAAAGTGCAACGCTTGCAAACTACTATGTTAAAAACCTGTGTACCTTCAATGGCTTCCTGCATTGCATTATGTGGGTTTTTTTGTTGTTGTTGAGACTTCAGCCTGTACAGCTTTTTAAAAAAGCTCCTAAAACATGAAATCTTGCATGCATTTGCAGAAGCAGCGGGTGCTGAGGAAGTGGCAGTTACAGTGCTGCCACCGATTTCAGTGGCACAGCAGGAATGGTCTTTAAGAGAGAAACTAGACTTACAAGCACTCCATGTTCTTGGGGAATATTCTTTACTACAAAACAGAACTTCTTTCTTAGAAGGCTTAAGGCGAAGAAATAACTCCTTGCCAAGATAATGTCTGCTCCCCTTGGTTACTGGCCTCACTAGACCTTTCAGGAAAAATGTAGTTTAGGAACTGGTGGAGTTGAGCACTTCCAAGACAGTATTTTATAGTGAATGCGTAAGCTGTGCCATATTCAATTCCGATCTTGGCAGCTTAAAACCGTTTGCTCAAGTGAGGGATTCAGCAGCCCTCTAGGTTTCCCCTCCCTTTTGTGTATTTGTTCTATGTCCTTTGACACATTTTGTCATCTTAGTGTCTGCAGAGAGAACTTAATGTCTGTGTACCATCTGCTGGGCAAGTAAATATCTATTTCGCAGCAGGACAAGACACTTCTTCCTCCAATAAAGATCTATAGAGACTTGCCCAAAATCAAGGCTCTATTTAGAAGGTTGAAATCCTTCTGCTTAGTATGTGTGCTCCATTTTTGGTTTTCGCACGCTTCTCCAAGGCTTAGACTTTTTATTTTTTCTCTGAAAGGAGCGTTTAAAGTATCCAAATATCCTGGCAGAGAAGTGGGTTTTTTTTGTTTTGTTTTGGTTTGGTTTGGTTTTTTTTTTTTTTTGTNTGGTTTTGGTTTGGTTTGGTTTGGTTTGGTTTTTTTTGTGAACTATCTCCAATTAGGAGGCAGGCAGAAGTGGTTACTTGTGGAATTCAGGCAGCATTTACATCCTGATTAACACATAAGTGGCTAACTGCTTCTGTCTTTCTGTGTTTGTATTGCATTTAGAGATCATAGCTCTGTCAGGTTGGTACTACACAAGCATGATCCCTCTACTACTGGGAAGATGCCTAGGCTCACAAATTGGAGAGAGCTGAAATGTTACCTTTTTTTCCTGTTCAGTTTTTTATTCAGTATCCCTCCGTGCCTTATTATTTTGTGACTGGGAGGAGGCTGTCTTGGTCTGGGCTTGATGTCTTAGGGCTCATGCTGTTTTTCTTTTTTTCTGTCGAGTGCAAGTGGAAGATTTGTGTCATCAATAACAATCTTACTGATACTTTGTGGTTTTTTTAATAGTTTCAATAACTTAATGTCTTAAAGAGAAAGTAATGAGGAGTGGTAAATAGCAGCAGCTGATGGCCTGGACTTTGGTAAAAGCTGGTGTTTGGGGTAGAGCTTTGGGGAAGCTCACATGGCTCTGACCTGAGTATCCTAGTAGGGATCAGTCCACTGAATAACAAACTCAGTCATAAAGGAGAACAAGCAAATTTATATTAGAAAGTGTATTAACTGCATGATATTTTTCTGGGTCATTCTGAACGACATACTTTGAGAAATCTGTCTTTGATTTCGTTTTTCAGAAACATTTGCTACAGCCCTCTGGTATCTTCCAGCAACTTACTGTTAGTGGTTTCATCTTATGCTGTATGACTTTTTAGTAATATACTGGGAATTTTTTCTTTTATGGTCTTTTTTTGTTATTTTTGTTTGGTTTGTTGGGTTTTTTTTGTGTTCTTCTATTCAGACTGAAGAACTCGGAGTCTGGGCTTCCCTAGAGCTTCAGCTGTATTATTCTTTTATTTTGCTGTTCCATCTCAACTGCAAATTGCATTTTCTGTCTTTTTGTAGCAGTGGGATGAGCTGTTCTTGTCCCACCAGAAGTCTGGTTTCTTTTGGTTAATTTAATACCTTTTCCACTTAAGACAGTTTATCAGTTTCTAAAGCATTCTGTTATGTTTTATTTGCCTTATTGTCTGTCTCAGTACTTAATAAACCCAGTGCAGTGCCTTCCCAATGGATTTCCTTTGCCTCACTCGTGTACAAGCTTTTTTAGCAATTAGAGAGAGTGCTTTTCATTGGTTTCCATTTGTTTGGGCCGATGGGTTCTTCCCTGCTGTTTGACTGGCACACTGCAATGCCGGCTTAGCCACTTTTCCCCAGACTGATTATCTATTTTCTTGTCATAGCCTTCCAGAGCTTCTACTATTTTCTAAATGTTAGTCTTGAAGTTTTTCCTGTCTTCCTGTTAGCTTGTTCACAGGGATGCAAAGTGATTTTTCCCAAAGACATACTGAATTTTTAGCTCTCTAGCCATATACATGCACTTATTACAAAAGCCTTGTAGTGTCAAAGATTATTTAATTGTTGTGACAGGGCAACTCCAGGAGTCTCCCAGCTCTTCTGCTGTAGTTGATCAAGAAATGGGCACTGACACAGACCAATAACTATCTTATGCGTGCCTGAGGTGGGCTTAAATGCTGGGTTTCTTTTGAAGTGGCACCCAGACAGCCTCCCTAAGACCCTCATGACAGCTGACCTTAAAGGATACTAAGAGTGCACAGAAATGCAGTGTTACAGACCCATCTGGACACTAACTCTTTTCCCCAAGAAAAGGAACCAGTTCTATATAGCAAAACCAGAAATGATAAGCAAGAAAACAAAACATTCGTCAGCACTGAAATGTAAAGTCATATTCCTAAAGCATTTGTATGGCTGTGTTTCTCATGAGCATGAGGTTTCATTCTCACCAGAGAATGAGGTTTGGGAAGCAGAAACACAGGCTTGTACGCATTCAAACTTTAGTGGTGCTCTGCTAGACTCCACAGCAGAATCATATCTCTTGAATACATAGTGTATGAGGTGTGGCGTATACTGATCTCTGGCTCAGATATTCCGGACTGAATCTTTCATCATTGTCATCCAGGTTCTGCCATGCACCATCACAATCCAGTCCTTGCTTTGTACGTCTCTACAAGGAAGACAACAGAGTAAGTCACAGGACGAAGTTATGCTGTGTGGAGCCTTCATCAGCATGGGCAAGTCTAACTAACCTTCTGCCAAGCTGATGCAGGTCACCTCCTGTGAGCTGGATGTGCTGTTTGTTCCGTGAGTTCAGCTGTTACAAGCTCAGCATTGTACAGTGAGATCAAAGTGCTGCATGTGGAGGATAAGTTTGCAGGACAGGGAGCATCTGTAAAGGCTTCCTGATCCAGGAGTTTGTACTAGCAAGTGAATGAACGCAGTTCCTTTGATCAGTGTATTTCTTCTTGTTCTTATAAACCCTCACATTTCTTTCTCCCCATCTCCATGTCTAAACTTCTTACTTGATTTTTTCTGCATAAAACTCCTAGGAGGTAAGGTTGTAGCTGCAACTTGGAGAGTTGAAATGACTTTAACCAGCTTCCATAAGCCATTTGTGAGACGACAAGGACAGAATTTAGGAATTTCGAGTCTTGACACCAACACCATTTTCACTCCAATACTGCAGTTGTTTGGGAGGACTTTCCTTCTGGAGCTGTGCCTTATCTGTCTTTTAGGACCTCGCTGTCAAGCTTCATTTAGTGCAGTCACACAGTCCCCCTTCTAAAGGTGTCTTTCAAACCAGTGATTTTTTATGAACTTGTGAGTTTAATTCCCTTTTATGATAAAGAAACATAATGATTGCAGAATGGTTGAGATTGAAAGAGACCTCTGCAGGTCATCTTACCCGATTTCCCTGCTCAAGCAAGTCCACCTAGAACCAATTCTAGCCCATAACTGGATGGCCTTTTAGTATCTATGAGGATAGAATTACTTGGGCAACCTATGCCAGTGCTTGGTCACCCCCACAGTGAAAAATGGTTTTCTAATGCTCAAAGCGAGCATCTTGTGTTTTGGTTTGTGTTCATCACTCCTTGTCGTATCACTGTGCACCGGTGAAAAGAGCTCTATTGTCTTTGTACTCTCCCTGTGAGTATTTATACACTTTGAAAAGAGGCTCCTGAGCTTTTCCTTCTCCAGGCTGGACAGTCATAGCTTCTCAGCCTTCCCTCATGGCAGAGATGCTTCAGTCCCTCCCATGTTCAAGCCCTTCACTGGACTTTCTCCAGCAGGTCTTACTTGTATTGGGGACCCACAACAGAACTGCAGTTGTCTCACCAATGCTGAGTAGAAGGGAAGGATCACCTTCCTCAGTCTGCTACCAACACTCCTAATGCAGCCCAGGATACCATTAACCTTTGTTGTGGTGAGGGGCAACTATGTTTTCCTGGTTTTAAGAAAGGTTTTGGGGTTGTATCTTCCCTCCTGAAGGCTTTTTGTAGATCTGTGCTCTTAAATAAAATAACTGAGCATCTTTTGACAGAAACATTTTTTCAAAAACTTAGTACGTTTAAAAGGGTATTATAAAAGAAATAAAACTTTTAGGGAAATCTGGCAGAAAATACTTTTATTTTGGTTTTTAATTCTCTGGTTTTAAAGATGCCTTAATTTCAACAGCTTTGGAGGCTCCACACTGTCTCAATTTTCAATAGGAAAAGGTATTAGAAAAGTGTTTTCAAGGAATCAGTTTAAAAATAAAATGAACATAATATCTTTTTCTTTTGCTGAGCAACCAGAAATGTTACATAGCTGCAGACTGCCAATGCCACTCCCTCTAGAGAGCATATGTAATGGTTTTTGACTTCTCCCTTGCTTTATCCTATTTAGGTTTCAATTTTTTCATTGCATAGTGTTGTTTCAAGAAAAATAACACATAGCTTATTAGAGGAAATATCTTTATCTTTTGTGTGTCTGTGAAGGAAATGACAGAATAAGGAGTTTCACTGCCAGTCCCTCAACAGAAGTGAGAGGTAAAATATCATCCTCTAGATCGTGTGGAGTGGTATACAGAGGTCTTCAAGAAGATGTCAAGATTGTATTGGTAGATATGTGTGGTAGATATGTTAAAAATGCATATAAGGTTCCTATTACATCCTCCATGTCTTAGAATGGGCTCTGCCAGACTGGGAAATGGCATGGAAACTGCTCTATTTCAGTGTTCAATCTTTATGTTTGTATTGTTGGGGAAAAATATACCTACGTATCTGTATCAGTGTAGCTAAACCTCAGGGATGTAATTCTGAGGATTGGGTCATCCTGAAGGTTCCTTGTTAGCCAAACTTCAAGGTGATTGGCAGCTATGAATCTCCTGTGCCAGAACTGTAAATTGAGCACATCTATGAAAATGACCAAGTAGAAGATCAAATAAATATTTGCAATGTTCCGCACTTCTGTTTTCCAATAGTGTTGCAAACAAGGATCAGAGTTGAATGTGAGGACAGAAAAAAGAACATTTGGAGGTGAAATTTGGAATGAAGCACAGTTACTTGGAGGCAATGGAAAATTTCTGTTGAAGGAAGGCACTGCTGGTCAGAAAGGGAGGTCAAAAAAGTGGGGTGTGAGAAGAAGTAAAAGATGGTTTCCAGGTGTTGGGGGGGTGGAGAAGGTGAGGGTGGCACAGTCAGCACTGTGCAAAGTGTTCCTGGGCAAAATCCCAGTTTGGTTTGGAAACACCCCTCAGGTCCAAAGCTACTTCAGACCTCCTTCATCTGAACAGGGAGAACATGGAACCTGTCCCTCTGCCCTTGAGCACTTGGCATGTCAGAGCACCCTGACTGCAGAGAGTCTGATGAAAGACTGAAATCAGCAGGGCATTGTTGAACTCCTTGCAGTGAGAAAGGGTTTCACTGTGTTTTGAGCGGAAATTTTGAGATTACTTCTTTTAGGTAGAGTCTACTCGTGTGCGCATCCCTGCAGCCGCATGAGTTGATGAGGACACCTCTACTGAGCACCACAAACCAAAGCAAAGGAAGCAGGAAGCCTGTATCCTACCCTCACCTCTGTTTCTAATTTTTTTCTTAATTTTGAGTTACTTACACAAATATGTCTCCAGAGCTTGGCTTGTTTGTATGATATATGATAGCACCTTTATAAAGCTTACTTCACAAAAGGTGGTACTCGCAAAGGGATATTATTGCATAGTGTGGGGTAGAGAGAAATTAAAGCTTTAGATAAATGACTGATTTCTGTCCTAAGGTTTCATGTGGGAGCTGTTTATACTACTAATGTTGAGTAGGAGCTTCACATTATAGGGAGGCTTAGATTGATCTTTTTCTCTATTTCTTTTCTTCAATTTTATTCAGTTGTTAAAATCTTGATAGGCTAACAATACGCTGTCCATATTTCTATAACGAATAACTGCGATATACAGCCCTGGAAAGCCCCCTGTTTAAAAAAACAAAAGCAAAAAACCACATTAAATGAAATCTTTTATGATGTATTATTTTCTACATACATTTTAAACAAAAGCACTGGATATACAGCCTGTTCCTTTTGCATTAGAATTTCCACCCTTGTTTTAAAATTTCACCTTAAGCTAACAGTTGTACCTAGCTTTAATAAATTTTTAACAAAAATTGAAGAAGTTGTTATAATGATACAAGAATAAAATAGGAGAGGGGTATAAGACTTATTTAAATGCAATATTCTTTTCACATAGTTTGTAGGAATTGCGGCTTTTAATCATAACCACACAACTTGAAAACTCCACTTGGTATGAAATAATTTAGTGTTGCAAAATCAGTCATGAAAACTCCTTTACCTGAGAGTTTGCCAGTTCAGAGAATGCAAAATCAGACCTAGAAAATGTAAGTGTATTGAAATGTTTTAGAATATATTGAATAAATTGTGTTAAACTCACTAGTGCAGATTTGCAAATACATAAAGTCTGTTCATACAGCTTTGACCGGATGCTTTACGCAGGACAGGTTTGAAGCAGCTTTCTGAGAGTAAATTTCAATGATTTATTAAATTGGCGTTCGTTCAGTGAGAGTGGTGAAAATTTTTATGTATTTAAATCTGAGAATTGTAAGAAGATCTTTCATGCTCTGACATTTGCAGTAGTCACAATGTATGCCTGCAATATGAAAAAAAGAGCTTGCCTTGTTCAACAAGGGCTTCACAATCTCATTTGCATAGATTTTAAAGATTCGTTTTGTATTAAACATTTACTCTGCTTTAATAAAAATCATAGCCAGTAGTCATGGATATCATCAGTGTATGCTCTCTTATTAAAAAAATATCCCCAAGTGGTACATAATGTGGAAAAAAACCAGAGCTGTCTAAAAACCGACTCAGGGCTCACAATCTGACTGCTGTTGAGCACAAAGATTTGTATTTCTTAGCAGGTGGAAGATTCTCATTTCTCAAACTTAATTTCCCATTAAGTTTCTCTTTCTAACGGGATCGAGGAGGAATGATGCAGTTGTCTGGACACTTTTCAGTGTTCATTCCTTTTTTCAGAGGAAAGAAAGTTCATTTTTCAGAGGAAAAAGAATGAACTGCTCTCAGGAGAAGAAGTGTCTCATCAGTTTCTAGAACTTCCTGTTAACATGTTATAGAAGGTAAATTTATACCTTTGAGGCATATAGGTCAATGTCAGACTCAAGCAGACCAGAATCTGGAAGGCTGATAATTACTGATAGTACTAGTCCTATCATATCCCACCCTAAGCATTGACTTGTTTCTTCTCATAAATGCTCTTGGGTCTAATCTTCACTGGCAGTCCAGCCTGTGTAATAATAAAGATCTGGGTCTGTTTGTCTATTGACAGCCCAGGAAAAATTCCTTATTGCCAAACAGACTTGGGAAAAATGCAAAATGAGGGTGTTCTTAGCACAAGGAATACTTCTGGCTCCAGTGTCTAATCAAGACTTGGATTTAAACGGTGTTTGCAAGTTGCTTGCATTCATACTTCCATGTATGTTGCTAGGGATAACCTCAATCATAATGTGGCTTCCAGCCCCCAAATTCTGTCTCATGTTTTAGTCCCTTCATTGATTTTGGGAAGCTCATTCATTTACCCTTCTTCCATTTCTTAAGTGTATAAATATCTTTATGAATGTTTCATATTCCAGTATGGGAGCTTTGGAGCACTTAAAAATAGAGATGGCACAAATTCTGACTAGTCTCTGTAATACACTTGCCTTCATTTCAGCATCTGCTCTCAAGGCTTGGAAGGACACAGTGCTTGGCACTGACTTTGAAATATATGGGGTAAAAAATGTACGAGTGATCTGTCATAGCTTGGATACTATTTTTTTTTGATATTGAAGGGTAAAAAATGGCTGTTCCACTGCATTTACCCATAACAAAGTTTCACAATGTACACAAGAGAAGGACAGTATAAAACTTGTATGATTTAGTTACCTTTCTCCAGCCTCCTCATTTATCATTTCACTTTAATTTTTAAATATTTCATTTCATCTTGATAACAAGCTTAAAATTAAGCTTGACATGAAATGCATAACCTATATTATTAATATCTCATTATTTTATGGTTATACGAGAGCAGATTTGAATTGTCGCTTTAAATCAGACTATAAGTCAAAGCAAAGACTCTAATAGACTGCTAGATCTGTATCTTCACTGAATTAGACAGTAATTTGGCAGCCTCTTCTGCTAAATGTAGTGAAATAGCTAGTTAGTGTGATGTGCCCAGGCGAATCTGTTGTGTTGCATTGATGGAGACAATTCCCTGTGGCAATTGCACTGGCAGTTGAGCTGATTCCTCTTGATACAGCGATTCAGCATGCTCTTAATGCTGAGAAAGGAAAACGTGTTTTAGAGCCTTATGCTAGGAACTGGGCTGAGTATCACTTGTGTCACCCAAGATAGCCTTCGCATATTCTTAGGATATTTGTTCTTTGTTGTCCATTCAAATGTCTTTACTGTGGAATTATCTAATTGAAAATTAATTTAAACTGCATGCAGTTGCTGAAAATGCTTAGCATTTAAAAAGAGCTCCCTGTACTTGACAGGGAATAGACGGTATATTTTATAAGGACACCTGAGCTCCATGATCTAGCACTGGTCTCTTTGAAAACCAAACATTTTTTCCAGGTATCTCACCATCCAGACTTCTGTACATCCAGAGTGTAACTACAGTACGTGTGCTGAGAAACTCAGCATGCTTATTGCAAAGCAAGTACTTGGTTTAGAACTCTACTATCAAAGTAGTCTTCCAAGGAGAAAAGTGGTGTGTTAGTAAAAGTCTATCTTATAAATTAAGTGATGGCGTTATTCATATATTGTTGGAGATGTAAAAGTTCAGCCTGACTTGTCTTTGTGGTTTGCTGAAGAGAAATCTAACTTTTAGATGGTCAAACGTGCTTGGACTGGAAGTGTTTAAGAGTTGTTTTCCCATAAGTGAACATTCATTAAGGAATGTAAACTTTTTTTTGCAGGTAAATTTACATGCAGAAATATTTATTCGGATATTATTAAATGAAACAAAAGAAATAGAAACTACCATTGCTGACCTTTTATGTTCTACTCAAAAGAGGCTGTCTTTAGTGAGACATTAACACTTTTTACCCTCCTTTAGTTGCTGTTTATGTACGTCAAAAATCCCCTCTTGATACTGAAAGGTGAAGATGAAATTGTTCTGTATGAATATAAGTCACAAATTTCTTAATTTTCATGGAGTTTTTTTATCAGTCTAGGGAAAATGTGTGTATTGTCTGTGTTCCTGTACTTCAGTTGCTGTTTAAAATGTGTTCAACGTATATTTAAAATTTCATTTCAGAACACAATTATAGTTCTTCCAATAACATTGGAAAAGAGCAAGGTGGTGGTAAAAAGAAAATCTTTTAAGAGCAAGCGTTATAGAAGAGTTGCGTCTCTCCTGGGAATAAAGCTGCAGTTTTTACCTTGGAACCTGAATTTTACTGAAACCAACGCTTGTATTTCAAGAATTACTAATATTGGAAAGAGGGTGATAAACCATCCATTAGAGCGATCATACATGACATGAAGAAAGATCTTACAGATAAATACACTGAAAGAACAATTTAATGTGTTTCTCATATTTCTTTTACTACTTGTTCTTTCGCTGAATGTTACCTCAGATCTCCCAAACCTGGTTATCATTTCGGTCTTGCTGTCAAACTAAGAGGACAGCAGGCAGGAAACAAGTATCATCGAATTGCTGCCTGTTTAAGGGGGGAAACAGAAGCAGCTAGATGCTTGTGTTTTAGTCTCCTCTTAAGCTGTGGCCTTTGAACTTAAAGACTTTTTACCTGCTTGTAGTGTAAGTGCATACTTTAAACCTCTTCAGACATCCTTGACTTCATTTAAAGTGAAAATATTCAGCTATACTGATACTCAGTGAAAAACACTCAGAACTTGTATTTATTAACTTTTCTGTGTTAAGGATAGTAGTGTCCCCATTTCAGCTGCCATGAAAGCGTGCTTAGAAGTCTCTTCTCTCAAACAAAAAATACTTTTTTTTCAGTCTTTCTCTGGCACAACACCATTTCATAATTTCTGTTTTCTGCAAAAGAGACATCTCTGTGCCTTGTTTCATGGTAGCAGTCATCCATAAAGACACCACTTGGATTTTTCAACAAAAAATGCACTTTTTTCCCTGTGGTGACATTGAGACACATATCCTCATTTCACTCTTGGGGACTTACCTGTCCCATGCTAGTGAGCTTCTTCAGGAAGCTCTACTGAAACAGAAAGGGATAAAAGGAAAAAGGGACATCCATTCATTGCATTAATTTAACTTCAGTTTAAATGCAGGACCTTGTCCTTAGAGGTTATGTCTCTGTTTCGTTCCATAGATTAGGTGGGATTATAAAAGAATTAATTTGCAGCTGCTTTACTGCCAGAAAGCACTCCAAAAATATGTTGGGTTTTTTTTTCCTTTTGGTGAAAATTTCTGTTTTCATAAAGTGGTTTTGCATTTGGGACTTTTATAAGCCTTTGTCCAGGCTATCCATCCACCTTTGAAATGTCACTGTTTTTGCAGTTTTGTGACCCTGAGGAACAGAGGTAAGTAGAGCTACAGAAGTTAGCAGGAGCATCAGCACACAGGTCTCAGGAGTATAGGGAGGCCTTTTCAGATAGAGACCCCTGACGAGAAAACCACTGTGTGTTCTTTAGGTTGACAGGATTATTTTGAACTGCTGGAAAGATAAAAAATGAGTTTTAACCTGGCTAGAGCTTTGTGGTGGTTGAACTTCCCTGCTCTCTCCAAAATACTGGTTCACCTGATGCCAAAGTAAATGATTGGGTAAGTAGCATGGATTGACTAGGGTGATATGGAGCCACATGATACCCAAGTCACATTTCTATAAGAGACTGTACTGAGGCTACATTTTTAATGTATCTGTGGACCTGGAAAATGACACTTCTCTGCCTCCATCTTTTTCATCATACAGGCATTTAATTAACAATATTTCCATAACTACAAAAAAGAATGAAATCTGTTTTCTTACGATTCTATGATTTTTCTCTTTGACTTCATTGTCTAAGAAAATGTAAGCTTTCCCTTAACGTGAAGGTTTGTGAGGAGTTGCCTTCTCATATGGACATTTCTAGGGTTCCTCCACTTTTCATGAAGTTGTTAGGATCTGATAGGTCTTTCTGATCTCAGTCTTTCAAAGTCAGTTCGAATCAATCAGTGTACTCAATATGTACAGACAGTGATAAATACGTAGGAGTGCACAAACAAGCACTATCACATTGGAAAAACAGATGAAAGTCTAACAGGAAAGCTGGTACAAATGGAATATTTTTTTATGTTTCATAGTGCTGAATGTTTATCTGGGGAGAGGAGCAGAGTTGCAAGCTCACTGACAACTTGAATATAGCATTTTTTACACATGCCAGAGTCAGCATTCTTAGCTGGATTCAGTGTCTTGTAGGGAATCTGTCTTATGTGTTCCTCTCCTCTGAAAAGGCCCTTATGAAAGTCACTATTTTGCTCCCGGTGTCACCCTGGCTATTAAGTTAATTTATTTTATTGAGATGTTTTTTATAGTGTGTTAGAGAATAAGTTAATAACTTGTTGACTGCTGAACACGTAAATCTTGCCTAATATTGGGATATTGAAAACATTTGTACTTTTTTATAGAATCTGCATATAAACTCCAAATACTTTCTTTTCTGAGTTGTTTTATAGAGTATGTATTTTGAGTGTTTAGATGTTTTGTCGAATGCAATGAAAACCAAATACTTATATATTTTTGCAATATTGGTTTTTGTTATCTTACAAGTAAGATAAAATAATCAGTAATAATCCAACAACTCTGATAACCCTCAGCCTTTTTTGAACTGCGGGTATAAGAAATATGAACAGATGTGTATTAACAGCAGAGAAGGCTTTCATAAGCCTGTCTGTATATAATTTGTCAATGTAGTAGAAAATCAAATTTAATCTATGTATAATAAATTGAGCTGACATCCCCCAAACAAAGCTTATTTCTCAAGAGTGGCAAAGCTCTGGCTGTAGTAGAGACCTCAGCTCTGACTCACTGCAAAAGCAGCTCAGTGCCAATTGCCAATTTTCATCTGCAAAGAGCCCTCAGAACCTCTTTCCTTCCTTGGAATAACCACTGGTTTGGCCTGACTCTATGCTACAGTCTTGTTTCCTTCTCCTGTCTTGGCATAGTTAAACTTTCTCCTGTCTTCATGCTCTATGGGAACAGCTGGAATGCAAAGTTAATTGCTATTAAAGTTAGTAGCTGTGGGGGTTTTTTTCTATTTTTTCCTGTTCTCCACACAAACCTCCTTTAAAATGCAGGGCCAAATACCTATTAGCTCCAGGGCTATACTCTATTGCAGCCTTGTCTTCAGATGTACAGTGCCAGAGACTCACTGCTCTTTCAGCTAGCGGTATATAGGGGCAAACATGAATTAAAATACAAAACTACCTTTGTTATATTATGCATCCAAACTGTAAAAAGCCATTATACAGAGCTGCTTTTGCCATTTGCATATTAGCTAAAAGGTTGCCTTGGGATTCAGCTACTGGACTAGAAGTGTCTGTGCCTCACTGTATTTTTATGACATGTTGGGCTTTTTCTGCAGAAAAGTTCTTTAAGGCCAGTTTTTTTCAGAAACTGATTAATTTTCCTTTTATTTGGCTGTCCATCATAGACTGGTAGCACTCTCAAACTCTGGAAAAATCAGTCCCAATTAAATTCAAACTACAACACCAAAAATATCAGCCATATTTGAAATGCAGAATTTTAACTTTCTGGAGACTCAGAGTCCAGACTCCAAATTGTTTAATGTAACTAGGAATGCTTCTGTGCGTCAAGGGAGTGTGAGACTTCACTGATTAGTTTTGTAATAGTTTTGGAAATGCTCATGGCATTGTCAACTTGTGGGAAAAGTCTTTTGGGAAGTCACCTCAGTTTTCACAATGATTAGGTCCTTCAGCCACTGGGATTTTTAGTCACGTCAGTCACAACTAATCTTAACTGGCTTTTTAATAAAATCCTGTCATTATAGATGTTGAAAAATATCTTCCAATCTAGGAGGTAAAAACACTTGTAAAAAGTAGCTCATTCATGCTACTTTTTTGATCCAGCTGGGATTTGTGAGAAACCTTCTGTATGGTTTTTGTCAGCAAATTTTTGGTGGCAAATTAAAAGTAGTATTAGGAATAATAGCCAAACTCCTCAGTCATAAAAAACCTGTTATTTTCACTCTCTGAATGAATGAGCATAGCTCTTTAATATTTTTTTTTTCTTCCACTTCTAGAGTCCTCACAGATGAAATCCACGCTCACATCTGCTCCCTGATGTGTTACTTTGCTGGCCTGGAGGGCTCTGGTGCGGAATTTTGAGAATAAGGGCATCCTGTGATGAATTGTCCCACACACTATGTAAAATAATACCAGGTAGGTTTGATTAATAGGCTATAAAGCTTTCATTAGCAAAGTAAACTTATTTTCTCTGAGGTGCTTCAGTGCCTTGTGTGGGTGGCTCATTGTTTTTCCCTCTGTGGGATTTTGGAAATGTTACCCACTCGAAATGTAGAGCATTGTCATGTACCAGACCAACTGTGCTATATAATCTACCTTTATATGATTAACTGCAGTTTCTTGCAAAAATACTTATTTTTACCAGTTGTACTAGCATGCATAAAAAGAAAAATATGCTCTTATATGTCTCTGATATATCTCAGGATGGAAACATTCTGCTAACAAGTGCTCCTTGTCTTTGATAAACACTTTTGAAACCTATTAAACCAGGCTTTAAGTTTTATAGAGCCTATACATACATTTTAACTGAAATCAAAGAAAACTCCAAACAAAATACTGAAAACTTCTCCCTTTTCTCATTTCCCTTTTTCCTTTCCTTTCCCCTTCATAATACAAGTTTGTCTTCTGATGGCTGATCTTTAGGAGCACTTCTGAAACGATTTTTTGAAATAGTGTTCTCTGTAAAGACTGCACTTGTCATCACAAGCCCTTGCCTCTGAGAAAGCTCATGCAAAAAAAGCAGAGACTCATTGAAATCCTGCAGAGAGAAAATTCAAAAGGGGTTGGGTACAATCATTGTCTCCATTGTGCAATCACTGGTAATATGAATTCAAGCTAAAATTCAAATGAACACTTGCAGTAATGTTCACCAATCTCACACATTTTATATAAATATGAGATACATGTTATTTATATACATGATGTAAATAGCATCAGTTTCTTAGCTCTTTTAAAATGACTTGAAGAAATGAAGTAATCGCTTCAGCTGATGAGGCCTTGCAACATGTAATTTGCTATGGGTCCCATCACATCTGAATGTGCTCAGATTGTTCGATGTATTATTGAAAATCTGACTCCTTCATTTGAAATGCTTCGGAACCCTCAAACAATAAGAACAGTCACAACAAAGAAAGGAGTGTGGAAAAGGAGTGAAAATGTCTGACAAAATACTGAGAATAGCCATCTAATAAACACCCTGGTAGAGGAATATTTGAATAGGCCAAAGCTATCCTTTCTTTGTTTTACCTTTGCCTCCCTATATTTTGACTATTTTGCATTTTTGTCTTCTGTAGTACATTCCTAGAGGTATAAAGGTATTGTATATATATATCTTACTGTTAAACTACTGAAAGAGTTAATCTGTATGGTGGGTTGTAACAGCTTTTTTTTTCTCAGCACAGAGCAGCGGGGTATCCACAGAGCAGATACTCTTTACCACATCAGTGAATGCTGGGGAAAATGGGAAGCTTGCGAAGGGAGAGGTGACCTTCTGCTGCTTTTTTGCCACAGGTGGTTCAGAATGGAAGAGTAGCCTAGGTCCCTACAAGTCATCTCCAGACGAGTCAGTTTTGTTTCACTGAAAGTGTGTGCTAACCTGATTGTGATGAATGCTTCCCTTTATCACCTGTTATCACCTTATTGAACTGGGTCAGCAATATTAAGTTACTCCTTTGATAACAGAATTAGGAGAGTTTTAAGGGCTGAACTGGGGTTTATATGGCTAAACAAGGTATGATTAGTCTCTTAATCTCTGTGTTAGGGTTGACTGTGGATTTTTGGCTGGGGAATTCCTTGTAGGAGATAAAGATGGGTAGTTAGTCCACTGCAGTTGGTGGCAAAGCCTGCAAAAGCATCCCTGATCTCAGGAGCAGCATGATTTCACCTGGCAGAGTGCAAATTCCTTGCAGTTATTCTGTACTTAACTTGTTTCTGCTTGACTCTTTTGTCACTACTATCCCTGAATATGAAGCTCCATCTCTTCCTCTATGATATAATGTAATAAACATGACATCTAGCAGATTTTACGCTGCTGCCCTAACTTATTGCATGCTGCTGTCATAAGCAGCTGTAGTAAAACCTTTAAAGTAATGTTTGAAAAAGAAAAGAGCACAAATGAAGGTTCAGAAATAGTTTCTTAAAAGAGCACTTGAGAAAGAGTGATTTCCCTACCAACATCTCCTCGCTGACAGACCAGTAATGGCCCAGGAATTTGTGGCAGGAGTACAGCTCTGTAAATGATTATAACTCTTATTTTTTTTCTTTTTAATTTGAATTTGCCCAAGGAACAAAATCAAGAATGTTAAGGGAAAATGCCAAAATAAAATGTATATTTAGTTTTCTTTTCCACAAAGCTTAAACAAAGCACCAAATTGTAGGTTGATTTCAGACTGAGTGGGATGCTTTGCTTTAACAAAAAGTTAAATACCATATTTAATTTTCATTTGTGTTTGGCTGTTTCTAAACAGGTAAAATGTCAAAGCAAAACACATCAAGAAAATAGTGCAACATTAAAATGCTTAACAAATCTGCTTGTTGCTAGTCACTCTATCGAAGTGTGATAGCTACTTGCTATCAAAGAAAATGATAAATTCCATTCAAAGTCTCAAATGCTGCTTCTAGAGGTTGTGTTTTCAAACAAGTGTGATCTACACAGAGAGGAAATTCTTTTGCATTCTTCCTTTGGTCAGGCAAAACCTTTGCTCTGGAAAGTGTATTCCCCTTTGCTGCCTTATTGTCTTTCATTTCTCGTCTCTGTTTTGTTTCACTCCTCTACAGGATCCTATCTGGAAAGTGATGCCAAAGAGGCCACCTAAAAACAGAGACTAGACGGGAATAAAGGAATAAAGGTAGGTATTTATTTGAAGGGCCTTCAAAGGTACACCCTGGGGAGCCAAAGGCTACATCTGAGATGGACCCCAAGATGCACATCGAGTCACGAGCTCTTCACACTTTTATAGGTTTGGTTCATTTGCATATCAGGGTTAATTCTCCAATTAAAACTTCAGTTAGTGATGTAATTTCTCCAAGCTTACCCCCCTTCTCAAGAGGTTGGTTTACACATTTTGGGCCTAGGACAGTCTGGGTGTCCTTGGACAGCAGGCCTGGAGAGGTTTTGTTATGTGTATCTGGCATAAGAGAGCAGAAGCTAACAGGCTACAAGAAATGTCAGAGTTACACACGAGGCAGTACAGGATTTGAAAAATGTAAACGTTAAAACCCAAGGCATCAAAAGCCATTGTGTACATTTTTAATGCATAGAATCTAGTTAAGTTGAACCATAGTGAAATTATTGAAGGTCATAATAAATTCCAAGTCTCTACTATGCTGTGTTTTTTTCCTCATATAAACTGTTGCTATTATTTTATACTGTACAATGTATTAGCATGCATCCCAAGTTACAATCAGCTTTAGACAAAGAGACTGTCTCTCTGGGGGAAAACTCCCCAACAAGAATTAGTGCACTGATGCACAACCAGATATTCCAGTTGATTTTACCTATTCCTTACCCTTTCCTCTCTGGTATGAATTTTGTATGCAACCATATTGTACTCCCTGTGTTCCAGAAGGACTTTGAGATCTTCATCTTCAGACAATCTTGTGTGCCCTCTTGCCTTAAATCTCCTGTATGGAGTGTGGTCATTTTGATATGACTGAAGTCACAGAACTGTCCATCGTCCCAACAGCAAGGTTCGATTCCCATGTGTGTTTACAGGAAGTGTCACCTCAGAGGTTTCATTTTGTCACATCATCCCATTGATCTGCAAATACTGATGACGCAGTGAGGCCATAGCTCTGTTAAATTAATACACTGCTGTTCCCTGGCATTTGTGAATAGTCTGACATCAAATTTTAAACTTATTCTCTCTGTACTTCTATGCTTGTACTACTTATTTTCTACCTTCTTTCTCCCACTGGGACATGGTAATAAATGAAAAGGGAACACGGTTCTGAAAAATCTTTAGATCTCCCTTTCTTGAAAGGCCACAGAGGATGCTTATAAAATTCCGATTTTTCTTTGTTCCCGTTAGTTTTGTGTTCATGTCGATCTCAATCAGTAAAAAATAAAGCCTCTCTATGAAATACTTAATTTGATCTAAATATATCCTATATTTATTAATATAACTATATTTACATGTTTCTAAAAAGGCCAGAAGATGGAATACCTTTAGAAGTCACTGGATATAGTAAAAAATAAGACAAAATACATAAATATATAATATGTATAGTAGGACAAAAGAAATTGCAATCAAACAGGATACTCTGTCAACACTGAATTCAAGCCTACTAGGCAACTGGATGCCTATTTTTAGGAAATGCTTTCTTTAGGCACAAATAACACGTGCTTTCACATTGACATTGGCAATCAATACAAAATCCATCAAAATGTGAATTTACATTGATGTCTAGAAGCTCTTTCTCTAGGCTAAGCCATCTTGAGAAATTCACAAGAGCAGACACATTAGTTCAGAAGGTCTTTTCTGTTTTTTCTACTCTTTAATAATTAAAATAAACATTCCCACGGAATCAGGCAGTAAGCAGAAGGAATAATTGTTAAAAAGCAAAATGGTTGGACTACATATGGTATCCCTTCCGTATCCTATTTTATTCTGCTAATCCTGCAGATGCAGTAGAGTGGATTTTTACAAGGAGAAACGGCAGTCAGGGGAAATGGGCTTTCTAAAGAGGATTTGGCATCACTCTGGGACTTAGATGAAGGTCAAATGTTCAGAAGAGGCCAGCATTAAGCAGCTCCAACCATGACACTTGTGCACAGATTTCTCAAAGAAGCCAGCATCTTGTATGCAGGGCTTGCTCTGATAATCTTATTTGTTTTGGTGGCAAAGCCGAAGTTAAGCCCTTCTGAAAATCTGACTGCTGTAGCCAATTATGTTGACAGAAGCCCAGCTAATGCATATTGAATTGTGATTTGGAATGGTCAGAAAAATGGAAATTTTGTGTGTGTTTCATACATAGATTTTGAAATGTTTATTTTCAGAGAAAACTGATCAGAACTAAGAGCTCATTGCAAGTTTCTTGGGTAGCCCCCTGATGTTTAGTCAGCAAATTCTTTTCTCTGAAGGGTAGGGAGAAAAATGAGCTTCATTTCACTGTTGGGTATAATTGTATTCTTCTGAAGAATCATATATAAATTGATATATAAATAGTAGATATTTTAAGGGATGAGCAAGATGCAGCCATACTCATAGGGTGGGGGTTTTACCATTAATCTCAGTAGAAGCAGTATTGATGGTAATTTTACAGGCAAAATAATTAATTTAAAACAATGGAATGAATACATGTTCAATACTTGGGCCGTAGTAAAAGTTATTCCCCTGCCATTCCAACTAAATTACAATTTCTGAAAGAAGTTCAAGATATCATTACTTTAAAAGATATTGTTGTGGTTTCTCCAATCACACTTTCATCTATATATCTTTTTGAGGAAGGCAGATATGTATGTGACCATGGCTAGTTTTTCAATTGTCTTATTTAAACCAGAAAATTACAATATGTTATGATGTGTGTGTGTATGTACTTGGTTACAGTAATTTAAAGAGCCTGGAATAAAATTAATTTTTCTCTGAGTTCATTGAATAAAAATGGTAGAGAAGTTCAATATTGAATCTTAATCCTAGCTTCTAACAAGTTTTTAGGCCTGACTGCCAGGCATTAATGGGATTTTTTTTCAGAGTTTTATGATGGTTAAAAATATTTTTAAATATCAGTATTCACAAGACCAAAGTTTTAGAAAAAAATATATTTTCAGCAACTTAAAAAAAAATATTGAAATAAAAAAATGTATGAAGGTATAAACCCTTGCACATACACTCACATTCCAGAAATGTGAGACCTGCTGCTCAAGTTACTCTTTCAATCTGTTTTCTTTTCTTTGCAGCCCAGCAGAATGCTCATTTGTACAGGTAATATTATAGTCCACAGCAATGACATGAAAGAGAGAAATAAATATACCTGTTATTTGTTTTATCTCATACACTGTATTTTTTTCCTCTGTGATCTTTCTGCATAAGCCACGGGTTCCAGGGTATCCTTAATCTCATCTGTATCTGTATAAGATCATTTGTTGGAGGCAGGTTGGAGAGGATACAAAAGCATAAACAGGTCCAACTTTTTCTTGTTAGCCAGAAATAGAGACAATACTGTCTACGCTTTATCTGAAGTTTGATGGGGGTTTTGTTGTTGCTGTGTTTTGGTTTTTTCCCCTATATTACTGTTTTATTTCATAGTGTAAGATCAGTCTTTAATTACAGACTCAATCAAACCCTCATATATACCATGTAAGTGGTGTGCTGGTTTCTAGCTAGCATGCGCTTCCACTGTGACCTATTTTCATGCAGCAAACTCACCGGTTTGATATTCATTTCTAGGTGCAATGTGAAAACAGCAGCAATTTCAAACCTTGAGACGTGTGTGTTCAGGTGAATTGATAAACAGCAGCATGCTCCCATTCCAGCTAGTTTGTCATCTAAAATGTAACAGCAACTGGTGATGTTAAATGTACTGGCATCACTTGAAGAATCTCATTTAACAGACCAAAGTGTAAGTGGTTCATTGACCTAAAAAAACCCAATGTGGCAAATTTTGCAGGCTACAGATATTTTCTCTTTCTATTTGATAGAGAAGCAGGAGTTACTTGTTTTTGCCAGTCTTCCTTGTGTCTTTCTCAGTAGTTTCTTTCTCTCCTTGCAAATTTTGGCTCATAGCTAGCCTGCAAATACGAATTTCAATGCGTAGATGTTGACAATGACTTTTATGTCCTTATGTTTACTGTCTGCAGCATACAGGAAAAGCTAAAAGGTGTGCTAGAAACACATATTCTTAGCAAATAAACCTTCCACTCCCCCGCCTTCTACTGCATTCACTGATTATCCCTCCTAATTTTCTTCTTTTTACTCTGCAAAGTAACCAGAAATGCTGATATTGGATGATTTGCCTGAACCTCAGCCAGTTATCTTAAGCTAATTATTATGGATTTTAGGCCTGTTTCCATCTTCACAGGCAATTAAACAATATTAGAGAGTAGTCATTACAAAAGGCATCAGACCCAGTCTGAATTGAGGCTCTTCTATTTTTCTTCATCATTAGAGACATAGGAAAAAAGGATCCCACCTAAACGCATAGCACAAATATTTTGAGAACTGAGATATCAGGTTTTCTCCACAGTTCTTTTTCAATAACCACCAAAACGAGAAAAGTTATAAGCAGACAAATATATTGGGTTGTGGATTGTATCTGTTCAACTGGTCATGTTTAGTGGGTTAGAAAACCCCAAGAAATTAATCCCGTCTCCAATCACCATCTTCAAAAAACAACAACCGGGGAGCAGTCTGAAAGAACAGTCATTGACTTTGAGTGCATTTGCATACTCACCAAGGTCCAAAATAAACATTAAGTAAGCCAATCCATAATATCAAGATAATCCTTGCTTTCTGTTTACAGAAATACACTTTTCATTGTTTATTTTGTAAAGGAACCTTTCTAGAATTGAAATGGAGGCATTGCTTCTTTTTATTCCTTACTTTGAAATAATATTTTTTGGGCTATATTATTTTCCATCTTTTAAAAAATAATCAGATACTAAAACTTGAGCAATATTCTGTAAGCTTTAGGTCTGTTTTCCATTAATATATAAACTCTGATTGTACCTACTTTATTGAAATGCAGAAACCATTTAGCAAAGAACAAAGAGAATTTTTAGTATGAGTTTAGCATGAGAAGGAAAGAAGGCAGATTAAAAGATCGTTTAATGTTTTTGTGTAAACGATTTTAAAATGTAGCTCTCCTACAAACTCGTGAAAATAATATGAAAGATTTAAAGATTTTACAAAGCAAAGAAGTATGAGATGCTCTTTAGATCCAGCAAGCAAACTGTGAACATCACTTGACCATTATATATTCTGGGTGAAGGAAGAATAAACTGAAAACTGTTTAAAATGTGAAAAGCATATATATTTAAAAATCCTTTAGAAGAACTAGTAGATAGACTATGAAGAACGACATCTGGATCAAACTCCTTGCTTCTAAACATAACTCAGTCAAATACAGCTGGCTCTAACAAATTCTGATAAATATTTTAATCTCAGTAAGAAAATGAATGCAGTGAAGTGCAAAATGAGCATATGAGTATCAATAAGATTTTTATGCGTTAATGCCATTCTTCTGGAGGAGAGTTTGGCAGGCAGGCACAGTAAAGAAGCCTGCCAGAGGTGTGCACAGGAGGCACCAAGGGCTGCTGACAAAAATCAGATACTAACATAGATTGTGGGCAGGAAGGAATGGGCTAAATGTTGACATAAACCCTCAAAACGTCTTTATTTGTATTTGCTTTTGGAAATGATCAGAACTGGCTGCTGAGAGGCAATGCTGTCATCAGGCATGTGGAAGGACTTGAGTGGAGAGAATTGCAGCTGGAGTGCAGCAGTTATGTGAAATGCAGGCCTGGAGACCATGCTGGTGTGGACTGGGCTATTTTGGAAGAAATCACAAGACTTAGGTCTGACATGGATGGATGAGTCCAGATATTATTCATAGATCCTGTTTAAAATAGGATTGAAATGTGCAGGCTATTTTTTTCCCCCTGTGATATATCACAAAGTGTGAAGGCAATCTGCATTTTCAGAGCAACTAAACCAAAATCCTGCTTGATCTACCTCTCGCTTATGCAGATTAGGTCAAATATTGAAGTGTTTTTGCATTTAATGTTATTTCACTTTCTTCACAGTCTTTAAATAAATTGGGGGGGGTGTTTAAAATGTATATATAACAGTATCATAATTGTAGTTTCTTTTTTATTATTTTTAATGGGGTTTTTAAAATTTATTTGCATATAAAAACCTGTATCTTTCTCCAGATGCTCTTTTTTATTCAGCTTTTTATTTTTTTAAATTGTTTTATTCAACACATTTTGACACACATGTGAACTATTTCTTGTAATGTCTTATATGACAAGTTATCTGAAGTCTTTCAACTTACAAATGAAATAGTAAATAGGGATTAAATTACACTACAGTCAGGTAGATAAAGCAAGATTTAATACAACAGAATCTCCAAACCCCTTTTGAAAGGTTCGGCTAAGAACTGAATAAACTTTTTGTTAAAATTTAAGCGTTTTTAGGCAGTTTTCTATCTATTTTTACAATAGTTATTCAATTAAACAAATGCATATATATGTCTGTTCAATAAATGAAATAGTGTGTAAAGCATGTAAATGAGACACATTTTTTTTTTCCTCCATCTTCTTTACTTAAACATTCCTTTCCAAAGATAACTACTGAAATAGGTCACAGTATAAAAATAGTATAGTAAGCAAGTTAAGGACTAGATTCTGTTAGCAAACTGAGTGGTCTAATTCTGCCCTAACTCCATTGATTTAGATGGTTTCACTTATATTAAACTGTGTTGCTACTAATGAACATGCATCTACTGTAGATGAGATATTAATTCCTCCAAAATCCTGACGACAAGGAGTATGATTTAGCTAGCAAAAAATAAGAAAGTAGAAGGAAATGCTTACACTCTTTCATTCCATCTGCAAATTTTACCTTGAGTCCTACGCTGCAGGGATGTCTGACCTTTCAAGCAGATGGATGTGTCTCATGGAGGGGCAGAGGAGACACACTCAGCCTTCCTCTGCCAGATAACAAAAAATGTGCCCATCATGGAGCTGCAGCCACCCCCTGCACCAGGACTGTCAGACAGACTCCAAATCCTGTTTCAGTGTATGTACTTGCTGAGCTATGTGGGTGGATGAGCACTTATGTCGAGGGTGCCCAGATTTCTGCAGCTGTATTGCATAGAAGTCTGGCCATGTGCTTCGGGGAAAGGGGTTAATGAACCCTTGGGGAAGTCAGTGATTGCTAGAGCAGCTGGAATTACTTATGCCCTGTTTTTTGATTATGTCTCAGGTGTCCCTGAGGACCAAGTCAGACTGTATATGAAATGATTATACAGAATTGTGCAAAGAAAAAGGCCATGGTAGGGCAACATCCTTGGACTTCACCAAGCATAATCCTGCTGGAGCACTTATTTTTTATTCGAACTCGACTTCTTCCCTAGTAGGCCAATAATGTAATAAAAAAAAGGCTTTAATATATTTTTTTTGCTTGCAACTAATGCCTTCTTCCAGGTTCAGTGCAAGTTTGATCACTACTGAAGCCATTTATTAAATATAAGGAGTAGAAACTAAGCCAAAGGTTTCGTTCTTAGTGAAATTCAACAGCTGGAAAAACACCAAGGCTAGCAACTGCCAAGCAGAGGCAGTTCTGAATAGAAGTTTAAAACAAAAAATTAATCTTTGTCAACAAATCTTTCATAAATTATTTAGTTCAGGGCTGCTGAATCAAAATATTTTTCCCATCAACTTTGCCAAAATATAGTCTATTATTTAGAATTCCTTTCTCCTTAGAGAAAAAAATTCCAAAAACTAGGGAAAATTCTGTTTCTTAATACTTACTACATTTAGTTGGCCTTGAAATTAAGAAAAGAGGTCCAGTACATAATTAAGCTAATTTTTTCAAGAATCTGCCTAACTACAAAGGCTTATAAACGTCTTCAGAAAGAGCATAGGTCTTTCACCCACCTTGAATGCCTGAAACTGCAAGTTTAGTCATTAATCTTCATTGCACAGGTATTCATAGTGATACAGTTTTATGCAACATCACCAGAATTTAGTGCAGTTGTATTATTACAGAACAGTTAAGAATTAAGCCCATTGTGCACCTCTTACATCCTCTAAGTACAGCTAAGAATCCCTCATATAATGTCATCACCAGGAGCATTAATGCAAGTGGGCAGGTTTGAATGAATAATCAAACCTTCCTGATACTTATTCTGAAGTTCGTGTGGAGGCAGTCAAAGCAGTAACAGGATGCATGTCAGACTAAGCAAAGCGTTCAGGATATGTCTAAGCAGAAGAGTGAAATGAACGTTGTACGCGAAATGGCCATGGATGTCTGAAAGCTTTTCATGACAAGAAAGAGTAATGAAGTATGTGATAATTCAGATAAGCTTTTTAATTTTTTTTTCTGATAAAGATAATCTCCCTGGTTCCTGGTTTAATTTATCCTTGTATTCTTCCAGCATGTGCTTTTTACAATCTCTTTGTTGCTGTAACACTGGTTGATTGAAATTCTCAATTTGTAGGTCTCCTCGAACATGTTTATTCAGGGGATGGGACTTGCACAAAACAATACACTTGTGTGAGGCAATCCCATCGCATCAGCCTTCATTATCATTTTTAGACTGTCTAACTGGAGTACTTGTCGGTGTTGTAGACCCTGAGTTCTCACAAAATGGCTTCAGTTGTTGTGTGCTGATCTTTGATGCTACAGCAGCCTTAGATTTACTGCAATATCTGAATTAGACAAGCACCAGATTGCCCAAACTCTAACTTTTCTCCATTAATATAATGGGACGTTTTGAGCACAGGAGCTGAGGTCTTTCTTCATATGCGTTGTAGGGTTTTTTCCTCCTCAATAGATCTTTGTTTTTTTAAGATTTAAATACCATCATTCCTATCTATTTTGAGATCCTAAATTTATGTGCATGACGCAGTTTACTGCATTGCTCTTCTTCAAACAAGGGTGAAGAGTGTCTGATTTAGTTTCATATTTTCCACAGCTGGATGATGTGTCTATCCATTCCCCTCTTTGACACATTGCATGCCTTTAAATCCATCATGAGTCATTTTTCTTATGTGGAGGCTAATTAACATCTTGGGAACAGATTGCTTGCTTTGTCTTGGTATTATTTTGAAGTAACCAGATGCTGTAATTACTGTGTATACAGTTCTTTTTGCCTGTAGGTTGTCAGATAGCACTCCTCATCACTTTAATTAACAGCATAAAATTAATTTAAATAGTAAAACATGAGACAAATTTGCTTAGAAGTCTTTGAATGTAATAGGAAGAAAGATTTGTCTTGAATAGTAAAGGCAAAATAAACCTGTTTCAAATAATTCATGTTAGAATACTTAATTCCTTTCCTTTTCAGTGCTACTAATATTTACTTGAAATTCTCCTACTTTTAATTATATTCCTTTTGTTTAATTTTTACCATGTATGTGCTAGTACTCTGTGTTGATTTGCTGTAAAGTAGATCTAGATTTTTCCATAATTGTATTCCTGGTGAAACCTGTATTTATTGGTCCTTCTTCTCTATCCCAGTGTCTACTTTGATTAGCTCATTCCTAGCTCTTCATTTCTTCTGATTTTTCTTGAGAAGCTGAACACTCTGGATTGGCATTAAGAAGAAAGACAGCTTATTGTTAATTCCTTTCAGGTGACAAGAGGAAACAAGCTTTCCGTGAGATCTGGTTTAAAAGGATCCACGTAAAGAAGCGAAGGGCAGACAAGGCATAAAAACGTGAAGTCATTTATAAGGTATGACTCAAACAAAATCACTCTCCTCCTAGCCACTATTGGTTGTTCTTTCATAGCAGATTTACTTATGAACAGTGTCAGCTTGTCTGTATTTTAATTGCTCTAGTGCAACTCAGCACCTCTCAGATGAGAGGGACTTGTTACATCAGACTTTCATCAGAGGCTTTCTGACATCCAAACATGTTGTATCATGTTTTAATCATCAGACTAGACTATAGCATATTCCAAACAGCTAAGACAGATTTTGTCATGAGAGGTATTGGGGAAAGATAAGGAAGGAAGGATTCTATGGAATGTTCCATCAGCTGAAATGCCAGACACATGCACAGTGAAAAGGCTTGATTTGAGGATGATACTCACACCAAATCCAAAATAAGATGGCAGTCTTCCTTCATGTAAATTCCATGTTTAATTCATGACAATTACTACGACCTTTTTTTTTTTTTCCTTGTCGTGGTCTGTGATTACCCAAAATATTTTTCCTATAGCCATTAAGTTCTTATCAATTACATTATGATGAATATCAAAAACTTCCATCCCAGCTTTCAGCTCAGTAAGTTGCATGTTGCACAGCTGTGACTGTAACTATAAAATGATAGAATGATATTACATCTGAAAAATACATCTTGTTTCTTGGGTTTTGTCCTGCAGTTTTACTAGTCATGGTGGGCCACTAATAAATAAGAAGAGCAATATCAATGACCTTTAAAGTCTATGTGAACTGTTTATTAGTGTCAGGGGAACATCACAAAAATGATATTTCCAACAGGAAATCTTGTTTTATACTCTGCTGTCTGAAATCAGGAGGAAATATAACATCAGTGCCACACAGGAAATAAAGAAAAAAATGGAATAACAATGGAACCAACCCAAGGAACCCTTTGAAGTCCAGGTGTTATTAACAAGACTTGGTGTATGCCAAGAAAATTAAAAAAAAAGACAAGACCCGTGTGTCTTGTTTTGTGTATCTGGTTGGTTATTTTTCTGCATTTCAGGAAGCTTTTAAATGGAGAAGCTAAAAACACACTTGTTCCTCTTATGTATTGTCTCTTTATGGATAAACATTATTTTTTTATGAGTAAAGTCAGTATCTGCGATGTGCTGGCACTGTCAGTGGAATGATGAGTTGTGGGAAAGTGTGCAGCAGTTTCCACCTTGGGGGTCAGTCAACTAAAAACAGTTAAAGGAAGGTTTTCCTTATTTTTCGAGATTGATGATGAGCTTGGTTAATTGTCAACACCAAAAGGTTCCAAACTGCAGTTGCCAGACCATATTAGTGGTCTGTGGATTAAACCACCAGACCATACAATGCTTAGGATGCCAGTTGCTGAGTTGGAGGAGTTGGTGGTGTGAGGATTGAGGTATATGGGGACAAAATAACCTTCTTACTGCTCTGTATAGGAAAAAGAAGTGGGGCAGGGCAATCATGCAGCAGGCAATAATAATCAAGTACAGAGCAGTCTGGAGACGTAGCTGGAACAAAGAATCAACAGGGAAATATGAGAGAGGACCACAAACCAGCTCTCAAGGCTGGGGAGAGGAGGAACAAGTCCCAGATAGGTGCAGGTTTTTCAGGCAGAGGAATAATCCAGTTAAGACAGAAATGATGAAAGGAGATGGGCATAAAGAATATAAATGGCTGAAGTGAGCTGTGTTGCCAAGGGGCTTGATAGAGGGGGGATTACAGAGAAAAGGACCTTCATCCATCCCAGCTACAGTCTCTTTTGTCACTTGCTCATGCTGAGTCATCACCCAGCTCATTTTACTTACTAAACTGGCACAGCCTTAACAGTCACTGAAAGGCTGAATGGTTTTAATTTTACAATATCTTGTGATATCAGTAGGCAGAAACACAACTCACTGTACAGAGAATTTTTATGAGGTTCAGTTTCATTAATTTTTTTTCTCCCTGAAAGAGACAGGAGCTTTACATGCAGGATATGCCAGATGGAAAGCAGCCAGCTGGAGACCCTGAGTTTTGTCAAATTCCAGGTACTCTGACATGCTGCAAAGGAGCAGAGCAGGGGCCATAAATGGCAATCAGGAAGTGTTTGAAATCTACCTCAGCTCTGAACAAGCTTCACAGGAATCTCTCTGACTTCATAAAACAATTCTGACAAATTAGTCATTTCCAAGCAATAATAAGCAGCCTCTCAACCCCTCAAACCACACATCACTTTTAAAAGCAATTTTAGATCCATGCAGTTTCTGCTATGCTGAAGTTGGTATCAATTAAAAGGCTGCTGGACTTAAATTCATTAGTGCCACTGCTGGCAGCCAGTACTGACTGAAGTGAAAACCCAAACTGCTGTAATGCGTTTCTGGAGTGTGTTCTAAAAAGGATGAGATTACTTATTTCTGCTAAACTCTAACAGTTTAGCTGAGTGCAATTTGACCAATTTGGATGGTGCATCCCTCACAATCAAAACCCAATAAAAACATTGTGTTCTTGGCAATGACAGCCCTGTGTCTTTTTCACTGTATTGTGTGTACTGCAGGGTTGAGATAACTGTTCTGGACAAACAGAATAAAGATGTTGTTATCTAATATTGGTATTCTGAAGGGCAGAGGGGAGAATAAATGTCACTCTGGGGCACACCTTATTTCTCTGCTGCTAAAGCAAACTAATATGGAAAATCTCACACTGCATTGCTTTTTCCCATATGTCTGTCTGGAGCTGTAGCCTTCTGTTTTACTGTCAGATTATTTTCTTCAATACTGATTTGAATTCAGAGATTATGCATATATATATAGGGACACAAACATGAATTACAAAGAAATACTTCACAAAGTAATTAGTATTTTCAATAGTTTAGAAACTGAAAACCAAGAAGGGATTTGGAAAAGTAGACAGAATATAGCTCTTTCTTAGTCCATTATTATTCTAAGAAAGCAGCAGCTGGAAATATTATTTTGCTGGGTTTTACACATTTTAAATAGCAGAAAAGGAAATGGCATATTTTTTTAATTTCATGAATGAGTGAAGAAAACTGCTGTGAATGGTAGTCAGTCACAAGAACTAATTGATCCAAACTTCAAAAGGAAAAGGAAGGTCAACCATTTTGCTTTTTCTCGATATTGTTCTTCTTCATCCCGTGAACGTGCCACATCTAATATCCATATTCATACAGATTTTAAATATGTTTTCCACAGGTTTTAGAAAACAAAATGTGAAGGTGGAAACATTCCTTGTGAGTTACCTGACACTCCCCATCCACTCAGTATTATCTCTGTGACACCTGCCTGTGAAATGCCCCTCTGCATCCCAGCTGAACACGAGATCCTTTTTTCACAGTCTGAAGCTATCAGTGCTGCTCTACAGTCATAAACAACTCTTTTTGGTCCAGCTGAGGGGCAGCTGCTTTGAATGGTAGATAAAGGTCTTGCTATACTGAGTTTGATTGCTCAGCATCTCATGAGTTTGGGACAGAAGCCTCAAAAGTGACAAGAAATGCTGTGTGCTGTAATATGAAGCAGCACAGGCATCCCCGTGGTTAACTGCATCCTGCCACTCACTGGACTGGAGTGCAGGTTACCAGGTGTCACCAATGTTAAAGTAGTGACCTTTTAGCTCATGGACCTCTGCCATCTGCCTCTACGTTGTGCTGTGCCTTTTCTGGGCTTTAAAACAGTCTGCAGATAAGTTAATGTACCTGTCATCTTGCCCCCAGTGAGATTTGTGCCTGGTCTTTCAGCAATCTCTCCAGTAATGCTGCTCACATTTTATGGTTTTGATTCCCTCATATTGTAGATTTAGTTTTATTTTTCTGTAGATATTCCCTGGAGCCAAAACAGAAGGAAGGGGAAAGCTTTGCTGCAAAAGTCTTATATTTATGAGACTTATGAGGGGGGAAGGGAGGGGGAAGATCCTTAAAAAATAACTCCAGTAGTTTTTAAATCCTTGTTCACATTTTAAAATGACCTGTGGAACACAGACTTGCATCTATAAAACAAACAAACAAAAAAATCTTGTGATGTTATTAATAAAGCAGGTGGCTCATCTTTCAAAATCCCATTTCAGCCAGGCTGTGATTTTCAATGAAACCTGACATGTTCGTTTTTGCCAAACTTAGCAGCCTCCAAGGCCTGTTGAAAGTCGTTTGAAAAAAGGTTTCTTAACAGATCAGTTTTCTTTGCTGAAGCTGTAGCATCTCCTGGTTTTGTAAAGATTTGTTTCTTTTACATCTGTATTAGTTGAGCAGCAAGCTGACGCTGGTGACATAGATTAGCAAAGTAGGCTGGTTGCACAACATTGAAGAATGATACATCCTGGAAGCCATTTAGTTAGCACCTTTATATATTGGCAACTCCATTTTCCTTTTTCCATTTATTGTAGAGAATTAATACTTGTAAATCTATTGGCATAATTGATGTCAGCTGGGGAATTGGAGCCAGCCTTGCAAATATGTTAATTATCACTGCAAATGATAGAAAGCACTGGGAAAAATCCAGATCTAGTTTGAATCCTTTGACTTCTCTGAGCTCACAGAGTATTTTCCATGTTAAACACATGATTTTGTTCAAAAATGCCTCCCAGACTCCTGGTCCACATTTTATTAAGAAAGACAGTCTGCTAGCTGCCCATTAAGATACTCCGCTTGACGGAGTGAATAAGCAATCATACTTTTTGAACAAGTGTGGCTATTTACTTATAGCTATGTGAGCAGAATAATAATGAGTTAAGAAATTTTGATGAAAGGCATTGCTTTTGTGGTCTTGCTTCCAGTACCAAATGACAAAGTGATGTTTGGTTGAGCTCAGCTATGGTTTTTATTTCAAAAAAAAAAAGAAAAAGAAAAAAGAAAAGGCATGGATCTTTCTTTCCTCCTCCATCTCCACAGTCTCATTTTAGTCAGAAGGATGATCTGTAGATCCTACATGCCTGTCAGCCTGACCTTGGTGCTGGGGAAGTCAAGGAGCAAATCATCATGAGTGCTACCATGAGACATGTGCAGGACAGCTTGGGGATCAGGCCCAGCCAGCATGAGCTTATGGAACACAGGTCCTGTTTGACTAACCTGATGTCCTTCTGTGGCAAGGTGACCCTCTTAGTGCATGAGGAAAAGGCTGTGGATGTTGTCTGCCTGGACTTTAGTAATGCCTTTGACACTGCGGGACTTGTATCTTTCGCCTGGGTGCAGTTTAAGCAGATGCTGTGTGGGATGAATACAGCGCTGGTGTCAGCAGGAGGGCCTGAACTCTTCCCCTTCATCTTTCCAGATCTGGGGATATGGGCATGGCTTGAAGGGCTCAGCAGAGTCATCACACACCTCCTTAGATCTGTAGAGCATGACAGCTCTGGCTCTTGTTAGACATGGCATCTGGATTTCTTCTCAAACTCTTGGTACTGCCAAGCTGAGCTTTTTCACATATCCTACGTGGTGAGTGGGAGCCAACAATTTGCAGTTCTCCCAGTCAACCTGTTACTTGAAAGAGATGTTTACTAAGCCATAGAATGAATATTGATTGACCTTGTGGAAAGCTTCCTCAGTAGGAATTGGTCTCAACAAAAGCTGGTTGGGTGTTTGAAATGTTTGTATTTTCCACAGACAGCAAGTAATGTTCCTTTTCAGCTGTAAAATCAATGTCTCTAAGCTTTGCATGGTAGGAGGGGACTAAGGTAAACTCCTGAGGGATCATGTATAGGGCTTTCCTCTTGATTCATATGCTGCTCCATCAAATAAATCTTGAAAATCACAAAGGTGCCTACCATTTGAATCAAGCCCTACATGTATTGAATAGCACTGAAGCAATGGTGTCTTCAGGGATACGAGATATGAGCAGAGTGCAACATGAACTGGAAAGTAGAAGTCTGGAAAGCTGTATTCTGAAAGAGAAATGAGTCTCGATGTCTCATAGCAAGTGCTTGAATTTACAAGTCACTTCTGTATTAAATATACAGAAAAAAAATCTGCAAAGTGGTACTGTTTTTGCATCTGGCTTCTGAAATTCCTCATTTTGTGTCTAAACTTGGGTACTGAGTACAGTGTGCATTGAGAATTTTCTCGCAGATTTTTCAGAATAATTATCATAATGAATTCGGTAACCCTCTCTTAATGTAGTTATCATTCTTCCCTGGTTTCCACAGGAAATTACAAGTTAATTTGAGCAGAACTTTTTATATGTTAACATTGTATAAAAGGGTTCATCTAAGGCTCACTACCTGAGGATTTTGGCATGATCTGATAATAAATGATTAAGTTGGAATGCCCATGTTGAGGAAAGAAATACTTCAATTTGAAAAGACAATGATAATTTCCTCCTGCATGAATTAAGATGAGCTTTTTTTTACAACATTATTTAGCTTGTGCTATGTCTGTTGGTTTCTCTGCAGATAAGTGTTGACACTCCATTACGATGTGCAGTGGTCTTTTGGTTTGGTACTTCAGCTCTGTAAGAGATACTACCTACAAAAAATATACATTTCAACTAGAAGAGATCAGTCCTAGTGGACTTCCTTTTTTCCATATTGTTTTGCTTGTTTGACCTGTTTTTCTTTTGTTTGTTCTTTTTCTCATGGTGGTTTTTTTTAAAGGTATTACTCCATGCCAGCAATTTTATGATGACATACTCTCCCCTTTCCTGTTAGTTTATATTTTGAACTGAAAAATTTCCCACATACATATCTGTAAATTGTGAAAAATAGACCTTTTCTACCAGGTATATATTTTAAGATATCTTTAAGTAAAATAAAGATACTTTCTTTTCAGCCCTTGTGAAGCTACATCTGCAGTGCTGGATCCAGTTCTGATTCCCCAATACAACAGAGAGATGGAACTGCATGAGAAAATCCATCAAAATGTCACTAAGATGGTGAAAGAATTGGAGCTTCTCTCCTATGAGTAAAGGCTAAGACAACTGTGACTGTTCATGCTGGAGAGGATAAGGCTTAGGAGCATCTTATAAATGTGTGTAAATACCTGAAGGGAGGGCACAAAGACAACAGAGTCAGGTTCTTTTCAGAAGTGCCCAGTGACAAGAGTCAATGGTCACAAACTGAAACACAAGAGATTCCCTTTGAACATTAGAAAACATGGTGAGGGTGATGGAGTGCCAGAACATGTTGCCCTGGGAGTTATTGGAGTCTCTATCTGCTGAGATATCCAAAAGCTGTCTGCAGAGGGTTCTGGGCTGCCCTGCTCTAGGTGGCCCTGCTTGAGCAGGGGGTTTGAGCAAGATGACCTCTCCAGTCCCCCTTCTAACCTCAGCTGTTCTGTGGTTCTGTGAAATTCCAAACTTTGTGATTTTGGGTTGAAAGCAAAAACCTCTGGAATCTCAGAAATACAGCCATGCTGACCTTCTAATAAATTTAACATCACTGGAACACTACAGTCTTTTGTTGTTTCTGTTCCCCTCTTCTTTCTCAGGTCATATATGTATATATACAGTAGTAAATTCTGGGTTTTCAAGTAGCTGTCTTTATATTCTTGCTGATCGATACAGAAGGATATTTTCTTCTTCTTCTTTTGCTTTTCATGCACATTAATTTGAGCATGATAAAGACGTTTATCAGATTCTTGGAGACAGATGTGGATTTACTGGGAGGTGCAAAGGGGCTACAGCCTTTCCTCTCTTGAGGTGCCACTTGATACAGCACACCTCAGGCTTTATGTGGAGGCTTCTTTGCACCCCTAAGTCCAAACCATCCAAGTTGAATCCATCAATTTACTTATGTTTAACTACCTGAGACCTTCAGATCCCCAAAGTGCTGTCAGACACCTACAGCTAGCTATTTATTTATTTAGAGTTATGGTAGTTGCACAAGCAAATGTAGTTCTCGTCTAAGAGGCTCTGCTGATTACTAGCCCTGCTTACTCACAGAAAGGTAATTTACTGCCTGCAGGGCAGGACTCGTGTATACCCAAGCTTCCTGGACAGCTAAATGGATCATTCCATTCCAGTGCTCATTCACTTCCTGGCCTCTCTCAGACTGTTTGCAAAAGCACTTACCCTGCAAATGCTTACTCATGTAACCTATAATACTCTAATCAGAAAGTAAGTGGGGCTTGGAGACATTAAGTTTTTTTTTTTTTTTTAAGTGAGTAAGCACTTTCTGGGCAAAACCCAAGGGCATCAGAAATGATGATAATTTTCTGCACAGTACATTGGCTATTTTTATCTTGAAACCTGGATCTTTACAAAACTTTCTATTAAATTGTTTGAGATCTTCCCTTCCTAGACCAGTCGAAGCCCAATAGGCAGACATTCTTATGCTTCAAAGCATTTTCTGATGACTCCCTATAAAATGAAATGAAACATTAGCCTGAGTTATAGCTGTGATCTGCTTCTAAGTTCCTTTTTAAGCACTAAATTATATCTTAGCAGTGACTGTGTCCTTTCTTCTGCCCCTCTGAATTTCACTTTAGCTTATCAAATAACTTCTTTAACCAAAGTTGGCATTGAGGTTCATGACTTGTCCTTTTAAAATGAGATTGTTTACAAATGTCTTCCCAGCACCTAACAACTTAGATGAAAGTGCGCTCCTCCATCTCCAAGGATGAAGAAGAAAGTGAAGATGTGCCTATGCAGGGGCAGCTTTGCCACAAAACTGAACAATAGTCATCAAAGCAAAAAATTCACTAATTTGATGAGTGGAGGACTGTGAACAACCCAGACAGACATTAACTGGCATGTATATGCTTGACTTGCTGCTGCTGCTGCTATTACCAGCCTTTTTAATAGTACTCTGACTGCCTTTAAAAGCAAGTTTCTTGTAAGAATGCTTTCCTATATCAAACAATTCTGGTGATTTCACTCTTCAGCTATTTTCTTCCTTCAGTGGTTAAACAGTCTTTATAAACTCGAACTCCAGAAACATTAAAGCAAAGGGTGATGTTTTGCCAAACCATATGTTCTTAAATCGTGTATTTTATGAAGTTGATAATAAATACTTTAAGGCATAGTAGCTAAAAAAAATTCCAACCTAATGTAAGCAGGCACAATTCCAGTGATTTCAACATTAGCATTACGGATGAATTGAACTGTCTGTTTTCACTCAGGACTGGGTATAGTGTTCAAACTGTGTAGGTTTCATTGACATTCTATGTTGTACTGGAATTTAGAATAAAATTGCATTTTTTCTACTCTACTCAATTTAAGAATTACTTCACTCTATTTCCAGCTTTATTGCTTTGCAGAAGTATTAAAATGCTGATATAAAGTGTTCACTAGGTATAAAATCTTGCCTGGTATTTGATCAGTTTCCTATCTCAACAGCTTTTTAAAGACATTGTTCACCTGCAAACATTTTAATTCTCTTTACGTGAATAATAAATTTAAACCTCTAATACATGCATGATTCTGCATAAAAGCACCAACTGTGGGCCATAAAATGACTGTCCAACTGAATCATGAATTGCAATACCAGGTAATCCCCAAGTAAGAAAAGCTTTTAGTCTTGCTACTTGGTATGCCAGGGAAATATAGATAACCTCAGATAGTTAAAGTAGTGCTGTGTCCTTTATACTTGTAGAAATATGCTGCACAGATGTCGCTTATCTAAGCTTTGGTGAGGAGAGAACAGATAGCTTAGACTGCCAGGCTGAGGGTTGGTCTTACTCAGTCACTTTTTCTCCATCTAGAAAGTTGTTTTTGGAGGTGGCTCCTTCTGCCCTCTCTTTGTTTAGATGCGAAACAAGAAGGTTTTGGATGTTAGTGGATTATAAGTTGTTCAGAAGTTCCTTTTTTTCTCATTCCTTCATTGAATAGCTAATTTCTCTCCTTCCTAGACTGCATTCTATCCTGCACTCTACCCTTTAAAATAGATATCAGAGGTGTGAGGTGATGATGTTCAGGTAAAACTCCTCCTTACAGAGCAAATACTCCTTTCACATTATTTGAAATTTTTTAGATTGCAATTACAATTTAAAAAAAATCTATTTATGTCAGGAAACTATAATCTCATCATCTCAGCCAGAACTGAGAGGGTATCATGGCATCTTTCTGATTTTCCTTCTGGCCTTCAGATAACCAGAAATTTCTATGTGAATTGCAACATTTAAGAAAAGGTTTTTAAATCCTTGTAAAAATTCAGATTTTTAATTCCCATTCTTCCTAAGGATGTCAACATGAAAGAAGAAAGATAGAAGGAAATGGCCCTTACTGGCATTTTGCTCTTTAAAATAATGCTGTATTAAATGGAGTAAGATGTTAAAATTCCATAAGCAGACAACCCAACTCATTGATCAAAGGGTACTTCGTAATGAGTGGAGGGAAATTTAAAGCATACTTGTCATTTTAGCTGCATTAAAGAAGTTTCAGGAACATTAAATCCTTAAGTAACTTATCTTTTTCAAAAAAAATCCCTGTTCTTCCCCTCTGATTCTTAAAAAAGGAGATAATAAACATGCTATAGAATTAATAGTGAATCATTAGATATTAAACTTTTATCACTATCTCATGACTATATAATATTTTTGTTTCTTGCCTCATTACTGAATATTTTTACTTGTGTTAGCGTATGCCAATTCATTTCATAATACCATGGATTTTGATAGGAAAATTATGTTAAGTTTTTGAAAAGCAGAGATTGGTCTCAGTATTACAATTGCATCTTAAGTCTTCTCTAAAACCTACTGAGGGATCCTTAAAAAGTAGTTCTGGTCTAATTTTACCACTGGCGTAGAAATGAACAAGATATTAAGGAGATAATAGACTACTGATATCTATGGATAGGAAAGACCTACAGGGGAGCTGAAAATTACAAATATCGCTTATAACAGTAGCTAATGGCTACCTCCTAAACTAATCAAAAGCATTATTAAATTTTTGGACATTTCAAAATATTGTCTTAATTTGATTTTTTCCTCTGAATAATGAAATACAGAGTTTTTCCCAATGTCATTCAGTTTCTTAAATCCCCTGAACTATAAATCAATCTGTGCTACCTGTGTGACTCCAAAATCACACTGCTTGGAATCAGAGAGGTTGAGAAAAGAAGTTGTGCTATAAAAGAGACCAGAAAAGATTCAGAGGGAAAAATAAATACACAAAAATTAAGTAGAAGTTACTTGTAACTCTTGCAGATAGGAAAATTTTTAAGAAAAGAATTCTGAAAAAACTTGCTAGCAATCAGTGCCAGCAAAATGCATCCAGGAAGGAAGGGAGACAGTAATTATTTGGCTCTAGTTTTGCCAATGTAACAAACGCAATCTTGGTCCTCCTCTTTGGCAAATGGCAGAATTCCCATTGACACTGATGGGGCAGATATTTCACTCACTGTCCTGATGCAAGCCTGTCACAGGAACCATCCAACTCACATTGCACCCAGTAGGACTTTTGCCACTGACTTCACTGGCAGCAGTGCTGAACCTTTTACCCTTGGGCTATGAGGCTGAAATCAATGAGATATCTGCTTTAAATTAGGTCATGTATTCTGGTGTTGTTTGTTTGGGTTTTTTTTCCTTATGACTACATCAGGGTCAGACTCATAATACGGCACAGAAGAGGAACAATCAGCATTCAGTGTACACATTGAGGTGTGCATAGATGTGATGCTGTGTTACAGATTCAATCAATCTGAGCTCATTTCAGCTGTGATGTAATTTCCATTGGTCTCAGTGAAAAAAAGAGTAGAATGAAATCTGGCCTATTTTTTCTCTATCAGAGCAAATATAGGATTTTGTAAATTAAAAAAAAAAACCAAACTAAAAAAAGAATATTGGCTTGATGTTGCTTTTTGAATTTGCTTTGAAATAGTTCAACTAATGTAGATAAGTAATCTGTAGTCAAAATTGGTGTTAACAAAGCTAAACGCCTTGTTTGCTGTCTCAAATATTGAAATAAAAATGCTAGAAGTTAAAGACCATCTAGTAATAATGTGTAATTTACATGATGATATTAGTTTTTGTTTAGGGGTGAAAACTCTGACGTAATAGAACCCCTTTTCAAAGGAAAATGTAGCCTAAAGGGTGTGGACTGTGGACCAAACCTCATTTTAAAAGCCTAGGAGAATGTCTCACTGAGATTCTTACAAATTATGCTTATTTTTCTGGAATGCAAAAATAGAAAAGCACTAAAATGTTGTAATGTGAGAGAAATGTCAACATTTCTAATTGTTATTCTTCTGTGAATGTGTGTGTGTGTGTGTGTGTGTGTGTGTGTGTGTGAAAATACACACAGAATCTGTGATGTCCAACAGCATACTTTTGCAAAATGATAATTCTATACTCGTTTCTGTAGCTGCAAGTGGAGCATTTTTTTTAATATAAATAAGTAGTATTTTAGTATTTATGCTTTACTTTAAGGGCAATAATTGTCATTGCCATGGTTTTTGAAGATACATAGCATTCATTATCAAGTACTTAAGTGGTGTACTTTGACATTGCATGTGAAGAGGAGAATACATAGTCCAATATGGTAATTATGGGAAAAAAGCCAACCCAGCTAGCAGTAAACATCTAACTTGCAAATGAAGACCCACTGGGAAAAGATAGACTAGATTGTGTGATTGGCTTTTCACAGAAATCTTTTTTTTTTAAAATTGCTTTTTACATTTATTTAGTTTGATTAGTTTATTTATTTTGATTAAACAGTCAGTGCTTGCAGATTGTTCTCCATTAGCAAGTGTAATTTTCATTTTTCTCTCTCTACTCAACCCATTTTTCTCTGGTCCTATGTTTTGTACTGCATGTGCATGACCTCTTTCACTTTTATTTTACAAGCAGTGGGAGAACAGATGAAATTATCTCTGTTTTCCATAAGGACACGTTAACCCTGAGCACTGGAGCCTAGTGCAGATCTCCCTGAATCAATGTGGGTTTGAGCAGATAAAGATGTGCAGTGCAGCATTTTACCAGCACACTGGCACAAAAGCAGTTTGTACAGCACTGCTGCACCACTTGGAGCCTTGATCCAGCCTCATAAGTTGCTAGGCTGGGTCTCAAATTCCTTACTGCTCCTGGCTAGTGGATATGACACCAGCTCAGCTCAGCTCTAGCTCATCTACCTACTCAGAACATATGTAAAAAGTAGGAAGCTACCAAATGTATATAAAATCTTGTTTCCTGTTGAACAAAGCTGTGCCCAATAAATGTCTTCCACATCCTGCAGCAAAATTATCTTTGCAGAACACCACCTGTACTAACTTCACTGTGCAGTATAATTAGAAGCACATTCATGTCATATAGGCCTCATGAAAACCTGTAAACACTTTAAGTCAGAGGGATTCCTCTAAATCTGTCCGTAAAAAGATTCTCTCTCTGCTGGTGTATTCTAGAGGAGGTTTCTCTTTGCTGAAAAACATATTTTGGCTTGAAGAAATTGGCAAAGAGTGAAGTTGGGTGAGTTGAGGCTCATTGAAACATCCTTGTAGACAGAAAGATTAATGTGTAGCCCTATTTAAGTCAAGGCTGGTTACCTGTTCAGGAATATTCCAAAAGAGCTGAGCGTGTTCAGGTGAATGTGTCTGTACTTGCTGCTCAGACACACAAATGTTTTTGACATGGTACCCACTGCAGATTTAGAATGGAAATCTCACAACTTACAGGTGAAGATTTCTTGGATGCCTGATAAGGAATGTACATTCCCTGGAATCCTGGACAAAACAGACTCCTTGGTGACTCAGTATTAAGCCTGGTATTTGTGAAGTCATGGAAGTGACTCCTAAGCTTAGACTATGGAAAGTAAAGAGTATTCTAATGCAAAAGGAAACTCCAACTACTAGGCAAAAGGCCTACAGAGCTCCAGTCTGGATCACAGAGCAGTGCACTAAGCTGTAGAAAGCTGTACAATGTAAGATAAAGGCTAGGATAAGGATAGAGGTATTGCAGTGAATAACATTACTGTGCAGGAATTTTAAAGATTTTGTTGACACACATCATGAACCAAAAGAATGAAAAAATCCCTAGCTCTGGGCATACCACCTAAGAAGAACGGTTAATATTGAAACTTATGTTTGGAATAACCACCTAAAGGCAAAAGCTGCCTTTTCGCAAAAGGTGGCTTTTTGCACAAACGCCAAAATCAGCTTTGCAACCAAAGATTTATGCGAGAAGCACCATGTGAAAGTAGCCTCAGTTCCCCCATGCAATGAATATCTGTGCCTCAGAGGGATAAAGGGCTTCTGGAAATGAGGGGAATTTATAAACCGCTAATTTTATCTAGATTCTTTCACCAGCTCTCCAGGGGTGCTACCAAAGGAATCCCAAGTGACATGGCATGCAAGAAAGAGAAAGACTTTGGGAACTGAAAGGCCTGGTAAAAGTCTGCAGTTGTGAGGTACTGTGACAGTGAAGAAAATGTGCCCATCTGGGTGCCTTTTGCATATTCCAAATGAATGTATATTTTGCAAGGACACCACTTTCTATGGGTTTTCATTGTCCACAGACATGGCAGAATGCACACCCAGAGTATATTTGCACCACACAGCTGAAAAGATGAAGCACTTGTTTGGCCGAGAAGGGTGTTTATTTCTTCCATAGGTATATCCAAGGATAAAAATTTTTGCAATTGACATTAGGGCATACTATCAACGGACATGAGAGGGTGAGGGAAATTCTTTTCTTTTTTGCTGTAAGAAAATTTTCTCGCAGCTTCTCTTCTGTTCAAGGATTTCCTATTTCTACAGCTGGAGATTGTACTGTTACTGACAGGATGGGTCTAAGACAACAAGTGCATTAAAAAAAGCCTTATGTGCTCAAGGGAAATTTATGGGAACACGTATAAATGCAGTAATGATATTCATCTGTAGTTGACATATCAAAGATAAATGTCAACTTATCTATTTGTTAACGGATCTATTAAAAGCTGTGTTTATACTTTCTGTCTGTTTTATTTTTTTTCCTCAAGCACTTACACACAGATGGATTGTGCAAACAAATACTTCATTAATCGCAGGACTCAGAGCCAAGTGAACACTTTTGAGTTCAGAATCATGTCAATTAACCCAATTTAATTGCTTTCTTGATCCGCCCCCACTTTTTAAACAGTTCTTGTTAGATTTTTGTACAAGAGGGATGCTGAGTAATTCTATATGGTTGAAGGACTCTATACATCCCATTTTATTAAGGAAAATACAATCTGTGCTCTCAAAATGGCACAGCACCATGGAACATAAAGAACAACACAAACACCAAATCTGAAAGCCTAATTACAATGAGTCACTGAGGCAAAGTTGGCACAAACAGCCTAAGATTCCCAAGCTCAAGTGAGGTGGTGAGGGGAGAAGATTCCTTTCTAAATATGATAACCATTTTGTTTAAAATAATTTCTAAGATACGTTTTTCCCTGCTACAAAACAGCTGCTTTTTCAGTATCAACAGTTTAAAGAAATTTGTCTTTAAGCTGAAATAGTGATTCATTACATGTGTAGCTGCAACATATACCCATAGGTTTGCCATTTAGACACACAAAAAAAATGTTTTGATTGGAGAGCAGTCTGGAGTTATATAATACAAAACTGAGCTTTTTCCACACCTGGCTGTATAACTCAGAGAGAACTACTAAGCAGTTAAATATAACATGTGCAGTGCAAATGATCAACCTGATTTTTTCAGGGGGAAAACAAAACTTTTCTTAGACCAGAAACTACATCCAAAAACAGACAGCAACTGAATCTTTTGCTATTTCTTAATGACTAAGAACAGAAATGTCAATTTTCAATTTGATCTTGTATGGTCTTTTCTATAAGTGAAAAACCAAAGGGTTTAAAAAGATGCATTTAATCTTTTATTTTTGGGAGCTGTATTGCTACCATGTGGTCAAATGTTTGGCTTCTGAATGAAATTCTGTACAATAATTTCACGAGTTACAAACCAGTAGAATATGGCCTATCAAAACCTAACAATTTAATATTTTCTCTTCTGTTGTCCCTCTAGCATACATTTCATTAACCTTGGCAGTATATATGACATTTCTAATTAATTAGATGAAGAGGTTTTGCTATACATGTGTTTCTGGCATGGTGTAAAGGATTAATCATGTGATGCCATAAGACTTTGCAAATGAATACTGATTTTATTTTTCCTAGGGTGAAAAAAGAAGCCACACTTTAAATAATACTTATTGGGTATCAGTTTTTGAATCTATGAAAATGTTACAGCTACAAGCATTTTTATCCATGTTCTTAATTTTTCAAATGTTCCCAGATAAGAAAGAGATTTTTTAATAATAAAAACTTAAATGTGATGTTATTCATACATCAACACATAAGGATTTTTTTCCTTTCAGCTTTCTCAGACCCTCAACAGCTTCCTATAAATCTATGTCATTTGAACAATTCCCATATCTGTGAAAACTCCCAGTTTGTCATTAATTAGACAGAATTTGCCTCTGCTGAAAAAAACCCCACAATTGAGAACAATGTCTTCAATATATCTCTCCAAAGAAACATTTAATAGTTCAGTCCTTCTGAGCAATGTTAAAATAATAACTTAAGCCTAAACTCTCATTTGGTTTTCTCATTATGCTCACTGAAGCTAATGGGACACTGTGCATGCTTAAGCATGTACTCCAGGGTTTTCCTTACAGGCTGCAGTTCAGAATGGCAAGGGGATAATATTTAATTAAGGAAGCAAGTTTTAGTTCAAGCTTCCACCACACTGTTATGTCTAATAGTGAAGGAAATTATTTAAAACCTGCTGGCACTCCGTCCTTATTCAGCATGATCTCGAAACCACAGAATGGTCTATTACATTTTTCTGCTGCTTGAAACTTGGAACATGAAAAGTTATGGGACTGTTCCCACAAATCCCTTGCCTGCAAGAACAAGTGCTTACAGGGTTGACCTCAAAATCCTGAAGTTCTTTCTGAGTTTTCACTGGAAGCCAGGCAAAATCAGGGACTTAGAGTGCAGACACCCAACTTGGCACCTGGTTTGTGTCAAAGCTCAGTCAGAATCCAGATGCAGTGAGTATGTCTCTTTAGAACTCCCTGTGAAAAACAATCTCTTGGGAGCATGTCTAATGAGTAATGAAGAGTTGTCTGCCTCACAAATGTAGTTTGGGCCACTATTTTAAATTTAGTTTCAAATTAAAATAAGGCTAAAAAAGGAAATTTACCTTTTAGTCCATAGCCTTTATAATGGATAAAATACTTACGTAGAAAGTGACAAACCCTGGTTCAAAACCCTTTTCTGCCATTTAAGAATTAAAACTACATCTGTTTTAGGAATGGATATTAGCCATTGACTCTAAAGACTTTTCCAAGGATGGGGCATGATTTCAGGATTTTAGCTGGTTATAGATCATACTTATTATAAGATATATATAAATTTTTACATGCTAAATAATTGTCATATTTATGTCATAGGAAAAAAAAGTCAGCATCAGATCATCAGGAAGAGCTGTAGAATTTTTCCTTTTGCTCCCTGCAGTATTTATGTATTTTACATTTAGGAGTCTCTAAATAGCTTTGTGAACTGCCAGTTTTCTAATTCTCAATAGAGTTCACATATAGGTCTGCCCACAGACCCATATAATGACATAACTGACTCTTTTGGTAGTGAAATGTTTATAATTTAGACATTGTGTTCCCTAATTTTAGGCAATTGTGCTTTGTGTTTTATATGTCCTATGCATTAAGATTGTCTCCTTTGTCTTCACTGACACAAGTTTCCTGTTGACAGAGCCAGGAACAGAAATTAAATAAGGTAACTTGAGCTTTGGTCAAAACTAAGTTTCTCTGTATTTGATACTAGGATGTAGAATATATTAACCCAATCCAGGGGATGGGAATATTAGCTAATATTTTATGTGCCTTGGGTTTATCATAATTCCACTAGGCCCTTTAGGTTTATTCATCTAATGTTGAGTGTACCTCAGTATGATATTGTTCAAAATATATCTAAAATATTCCCAAATCCTTTGAAGTAATTTGACTTTATCAGGTGCAGCATTTCGCATCCTTTTTTTTTCTCTATTCCAAATTATGTAAATGTAGATCAAAACATGATACGTTTTTGAAATTGTTTCCTTCTCTGTGAATGAGTTCTTAATATTGCTGTTTAAGTATGAGTGAAAGAACTGATTGTAGTGCTAGATGCACCTAAGTCTAAGAGGGTGTTGCATTGTCCTTTTGACCTGCTGTAGCTTTTAATGTTCAGACTTTTTGTCTCAGGTTTCTTAGAGCAATGCTGTGCAGAGTAATTCAATAAGTGAAGAGGGACTCTAAGAATGTAGACTTGAATTATCAATATTTATTTACTGTTGTGTGGGGGTATGTGTGCAGCAGTGCCGAAATGTTTATTGAGTTTGACTTCTGAAAACAAATATATAGCCTTGTATTCAGAAATAAAGCCTGGTTTGTGTGCTTGATGTACTTGGTTTTGGCAGAGCTAGCTTTTTATTCCTGTATTTTGAGGTCTGGAGTGACAAAGAATGATCTTTTCTGCCGTTATACCTTACACATCTAACAGAGCTATCTCATGGGACTAAAAAAGACATGTTAAGAACAACTGTTTTAACAAGTTTTAACTCTCTGATTAGTGATAGGAAATGTTTCTTGGTTTATTAGCACAAGCCAAGGAATAACTGAAGTGGGGACAAACCACCAGCTTTTTAAGAAACAAGTTACACATGACAAATATAATTCTGTTTCTATATAGGGAATGCCTCTGAGAGATATAGGATTATAAAATCCTGAAAGATACAATGTATTCCTGTTGAAAATTATGAGATAAAAATAGCAGATGCAGATTTGAAACAGTTATGTGCATAGCATTTCTTAGTTTTACTGTAGTTAAACAGAAAAAAAAGAGGACGACATGCATAATTATTAACAACTCTATTTGTGGTTTCCTGGTTTCTAAAAGTCAAGTAGTTCCATGGTCTGTGTCTAACTCATCATATGTTTCCATATCCCTTAGTCCTGTGGCTATTAAATTTGAACTTGAAAAAAATGTATTGGGAACTCAGAAGGTGTCAAACCTTAAATTGTATTTTTATCTCTAGTCTGTAGGAAAGGCAGAGTCTGGTTGTGCCAGGCTAAAGCAACCCTGGAGAGGAATGTTGCTTTCCTGTGGTCATCAGCAGGGCACTGGCTCCTGAGAGCAGTGTGTTACACAGCTCAGCTTTGCACTGGGTAAATTAGAAGCTGCTTCTTGTCTCTTGTCCCCGTTTCCTACACAGGACATACATGCTGTTTTCCTTTTCTGTATTCATGTAGTACTGTGGAAATGTTGATTTTGACCAAGACTGAAAGATCAGATAGGTAAAGCCAAAATGGATCCATCAGAACTGTGCCTGGTGGCAAAGCCCCCATTGCTGCAGAGGCAGCAGGGAAGAAGTGCTGACAACAACCCTCATCTTGCATTTCACACAATTCTGGTCTCTGTCAGCCTTGAGATGTGCCAATCAACTAGACAGCACACGACCTGACATGTGTCGTAGTTGTGAACATTAGCAGTATCTGCTTCTGACTCCAAGATGAGATTGCTTCCCCGGTACGTGTATGAAGAAAAAAGCTTTCATAGAGAAAGAGGACACATCAGTCAGTCTCCTGAGAGGTTGAAGTCATTCTTCCACCTCTGAACCTTTTCTTCTGCAGGCCAAAAGAGCAAAGTTGCAAAAATTCTATTATTCTGAGTAAATAGGTTTCAAGGAGGTTAAATATTGCATTGTAGTGTGATAGTTCTCTCTATAGCACATCAAAGAAGAAGGAAGCAGTAAGACAGAGGTGTTGTGAAGAAATATTGCAATAACCTAAGAACTTGTCATCATGTTCTGTTGGATGGTCAGGCCATCAGTGACAATGTCCTGGAATTCTGCTACTGAATGTGACAGAACTGTGTCCATCCCCTCAATTCTAAAAGATCCCTGGATACTGTATGATACCAAAATGAAAAGGAATAGACAATAGCTTCTGAACAGAAACGGTTCCATTAGGGACTATTGAAAGCACCAAAGAAACTTGAGGAATGATTAAGGCAACTACAAATTTAAAAAGTTATATGCTGACTAGCAGGGAGCCAACCAAAGGAAAAAGAACCAGTGCTAATGATCAGGAGTCTCCTGTACACCTAATTCCAAAGGAATTTCCTTATTTTCGTTCCATATTCTTCTTTGATGTTACATAGAAGCAGTGCACAGAATGTTTTGGTAAAGTAGTTGTTAGATATCTATTTACCACTTAAGTATTAATGTAACCATTCTTTCAAGAATTAGGTGGTTATTGAAGTAGAGAGGGAAATACAGGCCAAATTATTTAATTTTGAGACATGTTTTTAAGAGTTGCAAATCTGTCTTGCTCTGTTCTCTTTACAAAACAACGGTTTTTGACTAAAAGCCAGGGAAAAGCCATATAATGCAGTTGTGGTGAATTTAATGGGTGATTAGAGCTCCATAACTGTATGAGTTTGGTTACATTAACATGCTACTCAGTATGTAGTATAGGCTGTGTTTGATGAGCTTTTGGCTGCTGCATTCAGGGCTCGATCCCAGACATCGTGTTCAAGCATAACTCCCACGGAATAGAGAATGAAACCCTGAATTGTGGTCACAGAAACAAAGAACAAACAACCTATTCACAGCTGCTAGTACCACAAAACCTGGATGAGGTTTCCTGCAAGTTCCTGCAACCTGCCATATGCCAGAGGGACGCTACAGATATTGTGGCTGTTGGCAGGGAGATGCACAGCCAGGAGAGGTAACGCTTCATTCAGCATGTTCCTCTTGCAGCCCCCAGCAATAGGTTTTCTGCAGTTTCTTACAGAGCTGCAAATAGATACTAAGGCTGCTGAGGCTGTGTCTGACTCAATGAACCTTTAAGAAGGAGACAGGTGAAAAAGAGCTTGCCTTTTTTTTCCTTTTTTTTCTCTTCTCCTGGGTGAGCTCCCACTGCAGGACAAAGGTTTTATTCTAGTTAGGATATGACATGTACATTTCTGTAAGGACAGTTGTAATCACAACTGTAAGGACTAAATTCTCAGTTCAGATTCTATTGTGATATTCAGTGATATTAAACTGAATTCAGCTTCATTTTGGAAAGAAGTAGAAAGGAAGATCTCTTCAAACTTTCTTAGCTTAGCTATTTCTTTTTTAAATTCTGTGGTAATTAAAAGCTGAATTTGGCCTTTTATGACTGACTTTCTAATTCTCCTCTTAAAGATCTCTGAGCATAACTTTGCTCTATATCTATTTAAAATCCTATTCCTTAGGGTATCCAGAGGAGAAGCCCTAGTAAATACCTGAGAGCAGTGTGTCCTCTTGGGATCCTGCCTCTTGCGCATCCTAAATATTATCTGTCTTTTGCTCCAGCTCTTTAGTAGCATTTCTGTTTCATTAGCTCACATGAGGGACCAAGGGGCACCCCTGGAATAATTCCATAGCTTTGAAAACAAATTTCTTTTACATAAGCTTTATTTTTCAGTCCCTGAAACATGGCTGACCTGAAAAAGCAGTAAATATTCAGTTTTTCTTTATACTTTATATTTTATACTTTATACTTTTACAGCTATTATTTCATTCAGAAACCTCCCTGTTTATTCGTGAGCTACTAAGTTGTGGCACCTGGAAATACATACTTTTATCTCTCTAAATGTTTGCTCATTGTATTAGTGATGTATTTGTACATGCAGATACAGCCTGCTTTAAGTTACATAGTGAATTATTGAAATATCTCATGCATCAATACTGGGATAAATGAACTTGAGATTACAAATCTTGTAGTTTTTCTGTATATTGGATGAAAAGACAAGAACGTGCAGTCAAGTCTGTCCCGCAACAACATTTCAGAGACAGGACTGTGATTCAAATAACTCCCTCTGATCAGATTTGAGTAAAAGTTTGACAAAAATGGCCTTTTGGTAGGACGTTCAATATGTAATAGGATAATTTAAAATTTGAGCTTCTAGAATAGTAGCTTAAGTGCTCTAAGGTCAAAACTGTGTCCTGTGGGCTTTCTAAATTTCCATATTTATCCGCTTGGTGCATCTCTCCAGCACCCCCAATTCTTTGGGCAGATCCTTGATTGCTTTTTGCAGTCAACCGGATCAAAGTCTATGCAGCATGAAAAGCGTAGGTGCAGTTTATGAATCATATCTTCTGTACTACCCATTGGAAATGTATCCCTTCACTTCCACTTGCTGGAGAACAACTTTTCTGTGTTACGAGTAATAGCTGAAGGAACAGAGGTGTGTAGAAAGAAGCACAGCTAAGGGCATAGGGAACAAAAATTTTGCTTTGCAGTGTGACATTGTTTCAGCGTTATCTATTTTCCCCCCTAGTTTCTAGGAGTAGGAGAACCAATATTACATTTAAAGATTCTGGGACTTCAAGTGTACTTTAATTTTTGCATATGTAACCTAAAAATTAAACTCTGTAGATATGAGGAAAAGTCACTATCTCTGCTTCATTCAGCATCAGATTTTAGTGGCTGTCTTTTTTTGTCAGACTTCTGGTACTAAGATCTGTCATCACTGCATGTTCTTTTTTGTGGCTCTATCTAGCCCTTTAAACCTACTCCCAAGGTTTGTGAAATAATTACGAGCACAAGAAGAGGAAAACAAGACTTGTTTAAGATTAGCCTTGAAGTCTGCCTCAAACAGCCCTGGCCAGCAACAGTTTCATGGTTTTGGGTTGGTGGGGATCCCTGCTGCCCTCTGTGCAGGCAGAGTATCCTTGCTGGACTTGTGTATGCATAGCTGTTCCAGGCATGTGAAAGAAACAAGACCCTGATAGATTGTACAGAAGATGACGAAGGTGTGGTAGGGGTGGACACCACTGTTGTCGAGGCAAGAGCCACCACAGGCTATCTCCGGCTCTGTGCCTTGTGCTGTAGCTGCAACCAAAAACACCCTGCTGGTTTTCCAATTCCTCCAGCACCAGGAAGCACTGTATGACCCAAAACAATGCGTGAAAACAGCTGAGGTTGCTGTGGAAGAGCAAGCTGGGGGATGAGTGCCAGTTCAGCTGATTTACTGCAGCTTTGCACCTGCACAGAACAGAGTAGGGCAGCTGCAGACAGGTAAGTTAGTGCAGTAAAAAAATAGAAAAGAAAAAGAAAAAAGAAAAAGCAGGAGAGGTGCTGCTTGCTGTTCAGTTTTTGTGTGGTTTGTACAAAATCTCTTGTAATGCTTCATAACCTCAAGGCATCTTCTGGAGGGGCACAGATTCCCATGTGGAATGTGAAGTGGTGGTCTGCTAGGAATCAGTGTAGTTTTGTGAACTGCTTGTCTATTCAACTAGCTTTTCTCTATTTGACCAGGTTAGGAGAGGTAGATGTCATCAGAACAAAAATAACACTAAGAGAAACTTCATGCTAATGGTAAATTATGAGGATGTTGATACCAAGTATTGGACTGGAAGGTGGGAAGGGACAGAACGATCCAAGGCTTCTGGATTAGAGGTGAATCGGTACCATGGTCTGAGCTGAAGCCTTCCCAGTTTGAGGTCATATCCTCAGAGAGTCTGACAAGGTAGCATGTACTGTGTATTTCCCTTTCCAAGGAAAGCAAGTATAATAATTTCAGCACTGAGAACTAGTACTATTGGAAATGCTTCCATAATATTCTTAGGTAAAACAACAGATGCCTAAGCAAAAAAGTAAGTATGGCAGTGCTCCTATTTGTGAAGGTCTGAATAAGTCTGTTCAGCAAAAGCAAATTTTAGAACACTTATTCAAACCACCAGTCTGTTTTGTGCTTATGTGCAAAGAACATGCTAAACAGAGTGATATGACACCCAAATACTCATCTGCCAGTGGAAAAAACAGCCCCAAGTTAATACATGAAGACAGTTGTACATCTTCAGTGCTAAATGAGAAGGAAACATAAATAAGACTAAAGAAAAATTAGCTTGAAACCTATGATGCCATGCTAAAGAAATGACAATATGAAACACAGAGGTAACTCTTCAGAAATATCATTTTATTATATCTGCACTTTTCAACAAAGGCTTCTCACATTATCAGTTCTACCTTTTGTTGGCAAATGATGAAGAGTGATGATCTGTCAAACCACAAGTAGTACACTGAACAATAATATTCAAGAAGACTTCTGTCTCTTTCACTCTTAAAAAAAAAGAAAAAGAAAAATATTTAATACTGATAATAGAAACATCAATCTTTCAAGGAGGGGTTGCAAATATGTTTTTTCAGCTGTGTGAAGTTCTGCAAAGTTACCTCTTTTCACAATGACAAGATTGGTACAAGTTTTCTTTTTCTTTTTCCTTCTCCCCCCACCCCCGCATTTATTAAGGCTGTTCTGGAATATTAAATCTGCATACAACTACTGAAGAGTTTTCCTCCTCACTAATACTTTGTTTTATATGCAATATATTTTTACTTCATTTTAAAATATTGCTCTCTACAAAACACTTTTATACTCTGTTTTTCAATTGCATTCTGAATAATTGCTGTACGATTTTCTTATTCTCAGCAAAAGGAGATATATACCCAGAGGTATTTTCTTTTGTTTTGCTTTCTTCCTTCTCCCCTGTGTAAACACTCTTACAAAAGTAGATTTAACAAAAGACCATTCACTATAAAAAACTTCCTCAGCAGTGACATGATACACCACACACCCACTTGTGTAGTCTTTATCAATAACAACAGAAACAGTGTCAAGTGATAAAAATATATGTGATTTAAATCAGCCATTTTGGGAGTATATTTATTCAAGACCCTTCAAGCGGAGATGAATTGCAGGTTTCTAAATGTGATATTATGAGGGTAAGCAAATGAGTCATTATTTGTATTCCAGAGCAATAGAGTTGGGCAAGAACAACACTGCAAGAGGGAATAAGCAGTCGTATCTAACTGTTTATTCTATTACATTCATCACCACAGGGTGTATCTGTGCATGTGAGGTCAAGGTCAGTGATCCTTGTTCACATGAATCATTCTCAGTGCTAATGAAAAACACCCCCGATGCAGCTTGTTCAAACACCATCAGCTTCGGCAGACTTCTGACACTCCTGACTCGCTTCTGTGAGCCAGAATTCGCAGGTGAGGCAGAACTCCTGGGCTGCGGGACGTGCAGGGCTTGGGATGGATGAGAGCTTGACAGGGACTGTTGGTGGAGATCGGCATTGAAAAGAAGGAGTATAATTTTTGACTGGAGGACAAAACAGTGCTGCTGTGGGCCAGCTATGGCTCCTTTACACCTTGGCTGTTTGAGTTTCAAAGCGCAGGAGTCTTTCAAAATGAAAAATTAATAAAAAAAGTGCAACCTGGCTCTGAGTTAGTTTCCAAATAATTAAGATTTAAAGTTATGATAACAAATCCTAATCATCTTTCTCCACAAGTTTCTTGAAGTCAAGGAAACAGAGATGGAATATAGTGGCTCATGAAGAAGGGTTTATTTTTCTTCCTCCCCCTCTTTCCCTTTCAATCAGTGCAAATTTTGCATACATTTTCTCTGCATTTCAGTGTCCAGATAGAAAGAAGGATACATTTTATGGAAGTGCTGATGTGATATAGATATATGTGTATGAAGAATTAAAAGTCAACCATGGAATAACTTTTCAGGGCTGCTGCAGTGACTGCGATAATTTGATACGCAAGTGGATCTATTACTAAGATTACAAACAAAAGTTATGCGCGTTATGTTTCTTGCACTGCAGTAATCCTAAAGAAATTTTGGCGGCTCCTCGCCAAAGCCACGGGAGGAACTCTATGGCCGGAGGAGTCCCCGGGACTCTAGCGAGGAAGAAGAGGGTGCTCCGCGGAGGTGAGGGAGGGAGAAGAGGCAGGCTTTTGTCTCACCACACATGGTCTTGTGGGAAGTGGGAATCTCAGGTTGAGTTACTCATCGGTATGGAGTCAGGAGTGAGCACAACCAATGATTTTGGTGGCAGGAGGTAACGTACACATGTTTTTCAGGGAAGGTGCTGTAGGAGGACTTGCCGGCGGGCAGGAGGAGGTTTGTGCTGAGTGCTGTCATTTCCCAAGCGTGGAATTCTTCTGATCCCAGGAGCCCATCGCCGCCGCCTCCGATGCTCTCCCTGCCTCCGGTACGAGCAGGGGGCCTGCGGCGCACGGACCCGGCCGGGCAGGCGGGGGCGGGCGCCGTCCCCAGGGCTGCTNCCGCGCTCTCCCGCCGGGATCGCGGTGCCGCCCGCGGCATGGCCGGCGCGCTGGGCAGGGGGGCGGCGTGCTGGCGGATGCGGAGCGCGGCGGGCGGCAGGAAGGAGAAGCCGCCGGGCGCTAAGCCCCAGCCCCGGCACGGTAAGGGGGCGGCCGCGGCGGGGCTCGGCGGGGCGCCCATAGAGGTGGGACGGGAGCCCCGAGGTCCGCGCGGGGCAGCCTCGAGGCCAACTTGCCTGTGACTTGTTCTACCCGCTCGGCTCCTCTGGCGCAGGGGGATCCTTTTCTCCTTTCCCCTCCAGCTGGTGCGGAGTGAGAGGAGCTCCCAAATTCCACCGAGCTGCGCCTTCTGTCTTTTATTTGCCGAGGCGAAAGGAGAGGAACAGTGTTCGCGCGCGTTTTGGCATGTTGCTTTGATAGGGGGTTCTTTGATTATTTTTGCAGAAAGCGTTTGCAACCTGCCAAACGCCAGTGAACCTGGGAAGAGTCCCCGAAATCTCTTTTGGCTTTCTTGATCTTAATGCCCGGAAAGCACTGTTGAAATTATTGCGCTGTGTGCTCTTGTCTCCTCCTCCTTTACTTATTCGGGGACACAGATGCTCTCTCTCGGGGCTAACCAGCACACTGACAGTTCTCCCAAAATCAGATCCTGACTTTGAAGACGTCGAAGGGAGTGGTGTTCCACGAAGTATTGAAAACAAGTGTTGAGGTTCATGACCCTTGTGTGCTAAACACTGAGTGCGGTTTACCCAGAGCCAAGCCTGTCATGTACGGTTTCCTTACTGTACCGCTTGGCTGTCAGCGTTCTCTGCTTTGAGGAACAAACCCAACTGTTTGTGGATCTGGTTGCAATGTCTGGGAATCTCACTAGAATTTGTTCTAGCTGTGTGTTCCCCGTTGAGTTTTAAATCTGCTGTTCGGGTAAGTGGGTTTGCAGAAGTCTCTGACCTAATCCTTCAAGGGTAAAGTTACAGCTTAAGTTGTGCTTGAGTTCTGTGTCAATTTGCGTTTGTTTGTTGTTGTATATGTTAGTCCCCAAAGTAACTTTGTGTCTTTTCTTGAAAAAATAATTTGGCTGAAGGAGTAGTTTGTACTCTTTACAAGTCCAGAGACTACTGTAGCTCATGCAGTAATATTGATGACAAAGATGCTAGGATGACGGGGAGCCTGGCATCTCAGGTGGTGGCGTTTTGAGAAGATGCTTGCTAAGGATAATAATACACCCAAATGCAGGTCTGAAATGAAAACAAACTTATTGTTTCTCCCACTGACTGTCACCTGTGTATTTCTAAACTAGAGTGCTTTTGCAGCAACATTTTGCTTCTCTGTGAAGAAGCAAAGATCTCCTCTTCCGAAAGAGGAAGCAGACTAGACATCGGAGCAAAGATTTTGTCAGTGGTTGTCAAAAACCATCTAAAATAAATACTGTAGGGAAAAAAAAGTGTTATCCAGTTAGAGAATAAAAGTGATTGTTTAAAAATAAATGCAAATATTTATCCTATTAATGCTGAGTGTAATGCTGGTAGTAGGGTAGTATAATTTTATCACATGATAAAAATAGTTGATGGGATTCCATTAAGTTGTATACCTGTTATATGTGCATATTATACAGTAGCTAGGCACATAGGCCAAAATTCTGGATGCAGTGAATTCGGTAGGAATTTTGCCACTGACCTAAGAAGAGCCAGAATTGAACCAACAGACTGTGTAGTGTGAGGTTGAAACTGAAATATTTGACTGATTCAGCTGTGCAGTTGTGGCAAAGTTTAAAATCTTGCATATGCTGCTATGGTTAATAGATTATCATAGTAGCTGTACCATAAATTAGTAAAATTAGGGAGTTATAAAATAACTTGGTTCTAATTTACCTTAAGAAAAAAGGTGTGGTATGCTTCAGTCTATCAGGATTGTTTCTTATAAATGTTTTTAATAGTGACACTATGACACTAAATTCACATTTAAGTAATTGCTGCAACAACACAGAACACTGAATTACACTGAAGACAGAACACTTTGCATCCCAATTAGATCTCAACTGTAATTTAAAAATAACCACTCTATTATATTGTCATTGCAAGGTGTACTAGACTTAGCTACCAGGTAATTTACTAATATTTAACAGCTCCAAATGTAAGGTGAAAATGAAATTAGAGTAATTTGCATGTTTCTAATACTGATTGTGTGCTGTAGGGAAATATTTGGGGTGAAAACCAAAAGAGTGATATTGCTTTAGTATGCTTGCAAAATCTTCAAAGTTGTAGAAACACTGTCTCTTCCAACAATGGACTTTTAAGTAAATTTCAGCTTTTGTAAGCAGTAATGATCAATTTGTCATGCAGGAACAGAGAATTTACTTAAATGTTTAAGCAAAAGCATTAGAGGGGTTATGAGGAAGATATACCTAAAAGTAAAATTGCAGTATGTGAACTGCCAACAATTTTTAACTAGCAAACAGACTGACAGGTTTGACTCATTCATACCTGCATGCATTCAGTTATCAAAGTGAGGTGGGAACTGTTCACAAAAGAACTGTATGAAATACCTTCAAATTTGGGAAGTAATATTCCTTCCTAATCTCTGTTTTTGCTGCAAAACCGTTTCGATTGGCCACCAGCCTGCGTTGGTAAAAAGTGTCCTAGCTCTATGGATCTCAATAGCTCTGTTAGGATTGACACCATCCAAAGACCATGCACAGTATTTCAGTGTATTTTAGGATTAAGATATGTTTATATGGGCATCACTTAAGGGTCTAAATTGGCAGGGTGCATATTGAGTTGCAGCTGAGCAAACCTGCTATTTAACTGAGTCAAGTTACAAATATTTTCCAGCTTTGGCATTCTTCTCACCTTTTACATGAGGAATTGTGGAGACTTTTTTATACTTTTCTAATATTTTAAAATAAAAATATGAAAATTTCCCCTGTGTTCTCATGTGTAAAAGTTCTTGTTTTGTAGTTTCATACCATGTGAAGCAACATAAAGCAGAACTAGCATTTCCGCTCATTGTGGTCTAGACAGTAAATGAAGTCTTGTCAAGATTCCAGCAAAAAGTTTGAGATCCTGTTGAGAGGATGAATACTAACAGTCTTGTAAAAAGCCTGTTTTTAAATGATTTAATGTTGGGTTAGCATTGGCACCTTACCTGTAAAATCTCCAAAGAACTTGAAAACTGAGAATGGACAGCTACAGCCGGAATTCTATTACAGATTCTCTTTAGGCAGAAGATGTCAAGAAGTAACATAATGAAAAATATGTAAATAAAGTAATATTTTAGTGTGCTTCTTAAGAAAACTTTGAAATACTTGCATGAGAAAACCTCCTCCCTTGAGGAGTAGATATGGAAAGATTGTGACTAAAAGTTATGAAACAGAAATAAGTTTTAAATTACTTGGTACCACCAGAAATAACTTCTGGAGAGAAAACAGTGTTTTATATCTCTTTTAAAGCTACGTGAAAGTTAGGATAAAAACAGTTACTAGGGAAGAACAGCACAAGTAAATAGTGCTGGGTGTATGTATAGGAGTGGGTGTGTCCACACAGGTGAAGTTTTAGACAGAAAAAAATGACTTTTAATTTATTTGATTTTTTTTTAAAAAAAAAGCTCACAAAATGTGCCATATTTAGACTGGTGAGTGCAAGTCCTCTGTGCTTCAGCCAGCACAATGAATTCAGTTGGTTTTATGCCAATATGTTGAATTATACCTAGGTAGGTTGGACAAGTGGATATGAGCTCTAACAAGATAGACTTCTTTTTTTTCAACCAGATCTGTTGGCTAATGTCTTCGCCTGTCTAGAGTTTTCACAGAATAAGACAAAAACTGTTTTTGCCATGTTTGTTTGGTGTAATGGAAAGGTTGTAGTACGGGAAGGGTAAAGTCAACATATTGCTGCAGAGATGTGGTCTCTTCTAACTGTGTTGGACTGCTGGGAGAATGAAGAGAGAGTCAAAAAAAGCCCTACAAACCTTTCATTGTTTTCCTCTTGTATAAGCTTAGTTGTATGCAAACATTCAGGTTGCTCCTGAGCTAGACTAATTCCACAGCTGACAGGAAGGAAATTAAATTGTGCTTGAGCTTTCCACTTTCAGATGTTCTTATCTTTGTACATTTCTTCTTGAAATATTCAAGAATGTGCTTTAGTATTTTCTGTTGGCTTTTCCTTTTCTCCCTTCTCTGTCTCCTGGGAAATAATGTTGTTGGTTGTATTGAGGTAGTCATAACCAAATCTTCTGTTTTGCTCGAGGCGTAGTTCTGTCACCTCACTTTTTACATGTGCCTTACTGTAGTATTTGTGAAAGTAAATGTCTGAAATTAGTGTAGGTGTTTTTATAGATATGTTTATATATGTGTATATGCTTAATATAAAGGAATAGAAGTTTTCTTCTTGAAGCAAGTAAACATCTTTTCTGTGATCAGCTGGAATAATCTGCAGGTAGACTTTTAATATTGAAACATTTTCATTGCCTATATGGAATGTGTGAACATTGATGTTATTTCTATTTACTTCTGCTGACACTTTGATGCCTCAGCCACTTTTGGGGTCTCATTAGTAAGGGAGTGTGTTTACTGTGTGATGCAGACCTTGCTCTGAAGGCATGGCTTTCCAAACAAATGGATGGGTAAGGGTTTTGGCCTGGAGAACAAGAGAGGCTGGTTTGCCAAACATATTTTAACTTGATTAGCCTTTCCCTTTGTCCTTTGATGTAAGTGCTGGCTGTTGCCTCTTTCTGTGGTTGTTTTTGTTTATTTGTTTGTAAAAAAATTGTTTATTTGTTTTTTTTTTCTTTTGCTGTGTTTTTCAAATTAATTCACTGTAAAAAAGGTAATTCCCTAGTGGATGCCTAGTTCATAGATGACGATATTTATGATATTGAAAAAACATAGAATTGTAACTTCCACAATTAGAGAGAAGTAATCAGAGCTAAAAATCCATGGATTATTCTAAATTTGAATTTATGATAGAATGAAAAACCCACCATCTAGATCTTAGAAGCGGACTCCAAATGCAGTTTTATGATATTTATTTAAATCTAATTTTGCCACAGAAATGTAGTTAAGAAACCAAAGACTTCCCTTCCATTTCATACCCAGATATACTTTTCTGACTTCTTTTTCTTTTTTTTTTTACAGAATATTTGGATAATTTTAATCAGATAGAGTCATAAGTCACCTTGCTGGGAAGTACAAGATGTGATCTTAAAGGGAACAAAAAAAGAATCACTTTCCTGATTATTTGGCTTTTGCTGTTGAAAATTCTGAAGCTAGGTGAAATGATTACTCTGGCAGAACTAGAGAAACTATCTCGTTTCAGTACATTCTGAAATATTTTGTATTTTGAATAACCCTGGCTCAGGGGCATTTAATACTTGCCTTTGGAAGTTTCCAGTCCTAGTATTCAGTTTAACATCTCTGCCTTTGTCTTTCCATTTAGCCTTGCCATGTTAAAACAATGAATCATCTTGTCCATTAACTACACTTGGAATGCATGTTTATGCACTGAATTTGTTTTGTCATGTTGCCTTAATAATTGATTGGAACTGTGGCAACTCCCGTTTGCTTTCCCATATGAATTTGGGCTATTCCCAGTGTTGTTCTGAGCAGTAGAAGCATAAGCCATCCCCAGACCTGGAATGTCTTTATCCTCTAAGGACTCAACTTTCTCATAAAACTGTAAGGTAGCATTTTCATTTTCTGTCTTCATGCATATGACATTGTGTAGAGGCTGTAATATTTCCTATGACAGTTGGACAAGGAATATTGTTATTGTACCTTCACTTTGATACATTCTGTTTTGTTGATGGATTTTAAATTGGTGCTGATTAAAATATTGAAGCATTAAATAGCAAGTGAAACAAAACTATAATGGCATTCTTTGAATAATTTAGAGAAGTGACATGGTGCAGAGGAAACACCATGGACTACAGGGCAGGGAGGCTGTGCCAGTGAATGCAAATTTATACCTCTTGCCCTGTGAGTGGGCTTGGAGATAGCACTCTGGTTGCCATTTGATCAGCATTTTGAAAAAAAAATGCTGTTTTACTAAAAAGACATTGCACTGGCAGTTTCTTGACTCATTAAATAGCATTTGCTTTAACTATGTAGTAGTATCATTGAGATTATTTTCTTTATTTCCATGAAAAAAAATTGTTGCATTTGGGAGGCAAATGGATAAGCCCAAAGTGCTGTGTAAAATGTGTTCTTTTAAAGATGGCTTTGTAACCTTGTCTTGTGCACTGTGATGTCTAAGAATACTTTTTGTGTGCTCTGTATGACCAATTTTCATTGAGTTGTTGATGCCACATTCCTGTGGAAAGCATCAAAAAGTAGAAACTAACAGTAAGAATTGGTGGGTAGAACCTTCTCCTGAAGGCAGATTAAAGTAGAGCTGTTAGTTTGTGATAATGAACCCAAGAGCCTGTAGAAAAAAGCAAGAAAAAAAGTTGTTATTGTCAGTGACTGCATTGCACTTTGCTGTACAAACCATTCCAGTATTTTGTTCAATACTTACCGCTCTGAAGCTCTGAAACTACAGAGCTGTCTAAACCGCTGGCATTTGTAGTGAGGGGGAGGAATGCGAGGTTGAGAAGAGATACTCCTTCTCCAGAAGTTGGATTGAGTAAATTTGTGTAGTGTAACCAGATGTCCTCATCAGTTTCATCTCTTGGGCTGATAGGCACTGGGGTTTCATGTGGGAGGTCATGGTTGCTGCTAGACAAGAAGTGGGTGTGAGTAAAATTTTTTAGGAGGTAAGTGAGAGGAGGTTCTGTAATGAGAAGCTGTACACAGAGAGATCAAGGGACCCTGGCGAAGCATTTGTACCAGCAGGACTGCAAAACAGATGAAATCCTGTATTCTGGGATGGGCAGAATGTTTCAAGACTTCTGCATCATTTTAAAATATAAGACATCTTCATAAGCAAGTTCTGGCATCATTAATGTGTGGCTTACAATGTTCAAACCCGAATTAGAGGAAATGGGAACACAATATTCAATTTTTTTTAACTTAGAGGTGTGAATTTTTGGCTCTCTAGCTACTTGGAATTCCAAGAGATATTCAAGCATGTAAAGCCATTTAAAAACTGAAGGAAAGGGATTTTTTTAGAACATAATATATGTTTTAGGGAAACACGGTCTTTTCCAGTCCTGATGACGTTGGACTTCTGTAGATTCTCTAGGGCAGGACTGCTCCCAGTCCAGGTATTGATTTCAGTTAACACTGAAGTAGCCTGAGGGATGATCAGTTGTTTGTGTTAATGGTACTGCTGGGTGCAGCCTAAATTGCTTTGAGCATTTGGCCTACAAAGGCAAGTTCCAATGAAGCAAAAAAGAATTTACCACTGTTTTTATTCATTGTGCAGTAGTGGAGGATGTCTTGTTGCTTTTCACTGAGAAGTGGCAATAATCTGATTAGAACAGAAGCATATATTGTTGGGGGTTATGTTTGTGTTTGTAGTCTTTGTTGTCTTAGTGTCTGGGCTGAAAAGCTAGTCCCAGCTCAATTACTTTAATTTTTGGGAGAGGGCTATATTGCAAATGTAAAGGTGGGAAAAAGATCACCTGAGAGAAACTGTAGTGACTGGAGTGAGATTCTGATCTTGGAAGGGTTTGATCTCATGGGCTGTAGCTGCTTGCTGTATGCACCAGATCAGTGAGCTGATTTTTCAGGCTTTCTGAATTCTTCTGTTTTGGCAGTTGTTCCAGGGAGTAAGCACACAAATGATCTCACAGAAGAGATGATTAAGTGACACCTGAGAGTTTTTCAGAGTTCTTAGCAGCATTGAGCAGTTGTTCCATTGCAGGGAGGGTTAAGCTGAAGCTGCATCCTCGACTAGCTTATTTTTCCTCTTATTCCTGCACCAACATGATGCCAGTTTGATGGCAGATGGACATTTTTAGCCCAAGGCTTTTGCATTCTGCAAACTCAAACTCCATTTTATGATTTTCTCAGCATAAAAAGGAAAGTGGCAAAATTATTTTTTGGTATGTTTTGACAATTGTATATGGCTGTTTGGTGTGAGGGAGTTTGTTTGTTTGTTTTGGTTTTTTTTTTTTTTTAGATCTAGTTAAAATACTTAGATCCATTAAGTTCTGTTTGTAGTCAGCATACCCAGTGGAAACCTGAGAAACACATAGAATGATTCAGGTTGGAAGGATCCTAAGGAAGATCTCTAATCCAGTTTCCTGCTCTGTGTCAGCTGTGAGATCAGGTCAGGTTGCTCAGGGCTTTCTTTAATCCAATCTTGGAAACATCCAAGGAAGTAGTGCACAAAATCTGGTAACTGGTTACTTTTTCACATCAAAATGCCAAAGAGACCCTGATAACTTTAGACAAGTGTGAGTTGTAGATAATGGCCATCTTCCTAGAAATAAGTTCAAGTGTAAGGGGTGCTAAAACGATTCACTGATGATCTGAAGTACTGCATGCAAAACATAATGCAAGCTGCCTTATTTTAGGATGTTCCAGAAAAGATACCATGGGAAGCTAATAAAAAGAATTATAACTGTTCCTAGGCTTGTGACCCCTTATCTGAGTTCACCTAGGAACATAGTTAACTTTTTGAGAAATACAGAAGAGTGTGCCAGCTGTCTGGCCCTTCAACTACCTGCCTAAATCAGAAGTGCAGGCAGATTTTGTGACAAGAAGGGTCTTGGCAACCTGGGTAACTGAAATGTTCCAGTGTTGTTACAGCACGGAAGTCTCTGGTCATTATGGAAAGCGTCTGAAAGACAGTGCTTTCCTGGTTTTGGTGATGTGTGGGGTGTGTGTGTGTGTTTGTTTTGTTCTGTTTGGGTTTGTTTGTTTTGATTTGGGTTTTTTTTGGCCCCCTACAGGTTCCCAGCTTTGGAGCAGTAGTGTGGCTGCTGGTTCTGATGTTCCACTTGACACCCTGCCCACAGGGTGGGTGGGTTTCTCTGGGTGTCCCTTGTGTCTGGCGTAAGGAATCTGACAAAGAACCTGCAGCTCCACTGCATCTTTATGTCCTGGTATCTTCTTGTGTACAAGCCTACAAGGGATTTGACTATTTTCCAACAATATTCCTGTGTAAGAAATTTCCATGCAACATAGCCTGCATGCAGTAGTAAAACCTTGCTGGTAATATATTTTCCTGATAAAAAAGAGTACTGTTTTTCTTTACAAAGCACATCATAACTTTTGGTATTAACTGCCATTGTCTCACATATCCTAATTAATTCAGCTGTTTGGTATAATTAATTTGTTAATGCTTCTGCAGTCATATAATAGGATACATTGGTCCACCAGCAGTCTCAAGGCACTCATGTTAAAAAATTGTTTAGAGACTCACTTTCTTATTTAATAATATTTTAATAAGACCTTTCATTGAGCTCTGTGGCCATTAAAGTCTCATTTTTGGATTTTTTCTCTTCCTTGTCTTGTCCTCAAGTGTTTGTTTTTTGTTTTGTTTTGTTTTCCTTAGATCTGACATCTGATTTTGTCTTTGTCCCACTGCTCTTTGCAGGTTTTGTTTTTAACGAATAGATGGGTAAGCATTTCTATCAGTACAGATATGATTCGGAAATCTTTGATCAATGGTTTTCCTTGAAGCCTACACTCCTGGTGATACTTCAGGTGTCAAAGCTAGGGGCAAAAAATGATTGAGAAACTAGTTCGGTAAATAGAAGTAATTTATGATTTTCTTAATGTAGGGAAAAAAATAAGAACTTTATCTGCTACCAAAGTTGGGAAAATTTGGCAGTGGCTGGCTTTGTGATGCAAATCCCAAGACGGATTTCTCGCATTTCTAATATTTTACGTGTTTCTTGAGAGTTAGCATTCGTACCTCAACAGTTGTTTTTTAAAATGTGTCTATGTTTGAGAAAGGGTGTGCGAAGCCAATCCATGGAGTAGAAGGAATTGCAATGAACTAATAGCTTTTTCAGGAATGTGTGTTCTCTGGTCATAATTTACGGAGCCTTGAATCTGGCACAGAGAAATGTACGGGGTGAAGGGTGCCACGAAGAGCTTTCATTGTCAGAGCAGCGCTGCGTCGTGCGTGTCTGTGTTTACCACACTTTGTTGTTTGTATGTTTTTGCTACAGAAGACGGAAGCAATCACAGCAGGCACTCCTGAGCAGCGTGCCTGGGAACTCTGCTGCCATCTGTGTTAGCGCTGCCTGTTCCTGTTGTGTGCTTGCTTCCATATGTATAGTTTAGTACTTAGTCTCTACAACCATTGGAGTAATATATCTGAAAACAGTTGTGATAATTAGAGTTGATGGCAAACAGTCATTTAAAAAGTTAATTAATTTGTTGTCAATGTATGTTCTCTGTTTTGTTTTTTTTTTTTTTTTT
>VZRR01011318.1:681403-754774 GCA_013398015.1 Oreocharis arfaki | reverse complement strand
TTTTTTTTTTTTCTTTCTTTAATATCTCCTACTGCTTCAGAAACATTTCATGAGATACTACTGCTTGTTCCAAACTTGAACTCATCACTTTTGGCTTTGTACATTGTAATAACCTCCACGGCAACCACTGTGATGCCATAAACAGAGAGTTTGACTTCAGGTGAAGAATGTAGGCAGTAAAAGCAGAATAACCCATAAAGGAAAATGTGGGAGGATGGGGAGGACAGGGAAAGTGATTATTCTGACTTGCTGTGTAGTGATACACCATCCTCCCCACCCCACCCCCCGCCCCCCCAAACTTTCATTTTTTTAATCTTTACTGATAGCTGAAAGAAAATAAATTCTTTTAAGATGTCCGAGTAGAATTTCCGTTTTAGACAGTATAATTGAAAATATATACAAGTAATGAAGTTTTATTCTGCATAAGGTTTCTTTTTCTCTCTTTCCAGTCATTTTTAAAAAATCACTTTAGTAAATTCACTGTGGGAGGATAGTTTTGCTGCTGTACTTTTCCCAGGATGCAGCAAAAGAAATTGCATTTGCAGTTCAGAGAGAATGAAATTAGACTTGCTCTGTCCTGATGATCCACTACTCCTACACCCAGCACATTTCTGGGAGAGACTCTAGCATGCTACAAGAGACTGTGCCCTGACTGTACTTGCACCTGCTCTTGTGCATGAAGGAACAGGCATGGATTTGGGCCCATGTAGCCCCCAAATTAGAATTAGGCACACACTGTATGGAGTGCCTCTGTGTGTGTGTCTGCCTCCTCCCTGATGTCCCCTTCTTGGAAGGGGAGACTTCAAACGTATCACTTTGTTTGCTTACAGGGGTTGAGACAACTTTCTGTTCTGTAATAGATTTATACCTGCTCAGAAATACCATGGTCTCAGAGGGCATCAGGCAGTTGAAGAATATCTGTTTTCATCTTGCACATTCACGATATAGCTGGGTGCTAACTGTAAAATCAGTAAAAAGTAATTGGGAAATGCAAATCTTGTTGTGGCATCTGGGGAAGTGGACTGTCACTTATATTTTTTTAGTTGGATGGTATTGAGAACCGCACACACTTCTTTTTCTTTTTGAGGAATAAAATCTTGCTTTTTAACCCTTCAGCTGTCCATCCAATAGAGATTATGTACATAAACCTTTATTTCTAGTCTTTTGTATATGGCCAGTTCTCTTTTTTGGGCTGTAGCTTCTCAAAAGCAGCTTCAGTTAGACAAACTCTCAAATGACCTTAGTGCTCATGTAGCAACTTAAGTACCTGTGTGCCAGACTGCACAGCAATGAGTACTTCCTTTTCTACAGAACAGAGATTGAATGCATATAGTGCCTATGGAGAAAAGATTCTGCAATAAGAGCAGAGAAAGCCCAAGGATCAGCAAGGATCTCCATTTAATATAATGCTGATCCTGTGCTCCACAAAGCTGGTTAATGTGAGGAGACTTATACTATATATATATATAAAGCAAGCACTTTATATTCAACAATTCTAACAGTTTTCATTTACATTTCAAATGCAGAGAGAGACTGAGTACTCATATCTGTAATTCCGATATTCCGATAGTCCCTCCATCTGGATGGTTGTTCCTGTGAAACGGACAGAGTCTGGATAGTTTTCGTCAATTTCATTTGTTCCATCTTCTCAGATGAGCCTTTAATCTCTTGCTTGCTGATCCTGGGTTTATAATCAGATTTGACAGTGATAGGATGGCAGTAAATATCTTGATATAAAAGTCTATAACAAAGTAGAATTGTTGTTTCTCTCGTTACTCCTTGGCGAGGTAAAATTTTATTTGTGAAGTGTGAATAACTTTGAGGCATAAAGCTGCCTAGTTTCAGGCCATTTTCAGGTGCATCTTTTAACAGGTGAGAGGTTTATTATTTTTTTTCCTCTCAAAAAAGAAAAGTAAAAGGCTTATTTGTGACCTGCTTCTTAATATTTTTGGAAATGAATTTGATATCAACTTGACTAAGTATTCTGTTTCCCCAGAGGCTGATAACATACTGTTCCAAATAAGATCTAAAATAATAGATATTTGGCATGTGGATAGTAATTTTCATTCCTAAAAAAAGCCACTCCTGAATAATTTTAATGCTGTCGACAAAAACCTTATGGTTAAGTGAATGAAAATATGTTTGATAGCTGCATTTAGCAAAAGCTTGTTCATGATTTGGGGTTTTTTTTCACTGTTTTGTATACATGTGCTAGCTGCATAATTTCTGCATGTATTTTGCTCCCATCAAAGTGGGAAAATCCTTTCTCTTTGCTTTTAAAGCCATCCTCTGCTTAATCTTACAGGTCATATTAATGGTAAAAATATTCAAAATAGAAGGTTGGATATATACACAAAACGACGAGCATACCCAGGTTAAGTGCAACTGGAGCATATGGAATAAAGCAGTTTTGCCCAAGCAATAAGCTGTAATCAGTCATGTTTCATTTCAATAAACTTTTTTTTTCTTGAATAATTTTACCTAGCTGTGTCTCTCCTTTACTTTTTATATTCTTATTTATAATTTTGGCATCATCCCTTCGTAGCCTGTCTGCCTGTACCTACTCTTGTGAGGAAAAAGACTCAAAATACACTGTTATATTTTCTTTCTTTCTCTCACTCTTCTTTTCATGATACACTAATTTCCATGTCTTTACTGTTCCAAAAATTCTTCCCCCTTTATTCAGTTCCCATAACCTCAGTTAAATCTGAGCTTCACTGTCAGAGACAAGAATTTAAATGTAGTTTTTCCCCTGCTGCTTAAGCCCTTGCCTTTCCTTTTCAGGATTTGGTGTTCCTGCCACCTGTGTATTCAAATGTCCATCTGGCACACTACAGAGTTTTCTAATTATTTTTGTATATATATATATGGCTTAGATATAGATGTTAATTTTCTTTTCTTAAAGAAATTTGTGATGGTTTTCATGTGTGTGGAATTATTCAGTTTTTTTCTACACAATTGTGATGAGAGTCCAAATTGTCAGCCCAATGAGCTCCAAATTCCACACTTGCTTGTATAATAGCCCTGTAATTTTCATTTATGCTTACTCTGCTTTCTCTTGGTTTTATGCCAGTAACTTCAGGAAGATCAAACACAGTAAACTTTCTGGGTATAACTTTAGAGCTAGAACAGAAGATTCTGAGGAAACCACGCTCCTAACTGTATGCTTCAAACCCAAACTCCAATCATGAGATGTGCAGAGAAGTGCTGGTGATGATTGCCCTCTTTGGAAGCTGCTGTTTTCCTTGATGTGGCTGTTGGAAGAGGTCTTTGTTGTTTTGGGTAGCTGTGAGTTAGTGATCTCTGGAAATTGCAGATAGAAAGGGAGAATCTGATTTAGGACATTCCCGCAGATGATGTCGCGGTAGGGAGGGACTGTGTTACTGCTCATCACTGAAATGGTAAGAACCTTGTTTATTGGGCCGTTGTTTCTGACGGTTTCATCGAGGTGCCTTTTCAGTTCTCTCTGGAAACGCTGTTATGGAACTTTGAGAAACAGATTGAAAAGTTGCATGCAGTAAATGAGCAGTACAAGTTCCTTATTAGTGCTACTTTTCCTTTTGGCAAGCTTTTCAACTTCAGAGAGTATATTTTTTCCGCTGCACTTAGAATTAATTTTGTGTGCCTTGACAGCCAAATTATTTGACGTGGGAGTAAAACATCACATCTGTCCCTCACTGAAGCTGAACACTTGGACTGAGCTGGTCCTACCAGTGCATGATAGCATCAAATGGTCCATGGGCCAGAAGAAAATCTTCTGGTAGGAGAGAATTGCAATGTGTTTGGGCAAATACAAAGCTGAGGTGGAGTTCAACAGATGGGGACATGTTGCGAATAGTTCAACATCCAGGCAGAAGTGATAACCATCATTGTTCATGCCAGCATGTAGCTGACTTTTAATTAGCTTGGAATTATGCTTTTGCTGGTTTAGGTGAAAGATGGTAAAGATTTTGTCAGCTGAAAATAAATTGCCTGAGTTTTTTGGAAAGATTATTACTGAAACCAACACAATTCCTATAAAAACCTGAATTCTATATAATATATAAATTATTCATTTTTTATGTATGTTATATCCATGTATAAATTAAATATTGATGCATAAGAATAGAGTGCCTGTTGTGGAAAAGAATGTGCACAACTCCATATGAGAGGGGATGCAGCACTACCTGACTCAACCAGTTATAAGTGGTTTTCTGGCAGTGAGTGAAGAGCTGAATTTAATGATTTAAACATACAGGGACCTATAGGCAGTGTCTACACAGTGGTTATTTGCATTTGAGAAATGGGAACAGGTATCCAAGGAATTTACTGAGGTAAGTTAACAGGTTTTTGACTGTGCAGAAAGATATATGTACTCTGGGGAAAGGTAGCACGTGACCAAATCTGAATGCGTAGGGCTCGAATGTTGTTGGTACTTTGCAAATTTGCTTATCAATAACTTATTGAGTAAACAATTTACTTTAGCAAGTGTGGAATATTTTTCAGTGATGAAATAAATATGATAGCAGTGATAAGGAGGGCGATAGCAAAGAGTGTGATTAACAAAACAGTAGAATTAGGACAGCAAAACCTCGTACATGAGGTTTTATTTCCAGATAAAGAACATGCTGCAGCTGAGCCTGCACAATGTGAGAGTAGCATATTTAAAAATGAAATGTGGAAAAGACGAAACATTTAACTGGGCCAAAAAAGCAAACATGAGTATAATATACAGTGGTCAGCAGTAATGATCATTCCAGTTCATCAGTTGAAAAATGTATTTGACAAATGTCCTAATCACAGAATAAAACAGTGGAGAGAGACTATTTTAGTTTTCCTTTAATCAAAGCCAGGAAGCAAATGAGAATCCTGAACTGAACATCTTTGGGTGTCTCTGGTCTGCCTATGGAAACTTACAGGTCTCCAAGTAGGAATACGATGATTTGTGAAAAATGTTATTCATACAGTGAAACTGTTGCATGTTTGTAGTTCCGTAGAATTTATCCAATTTTTAAAATGTGGAGTAAAACAGTGAGGGCAGCTTTCCCACATAAAGTTCAAACCATTAGATGAGCTGTTAGGATAATTAAATGATCAACTTGTTTTAGTAGTATCTGTAAGAGGACATAAAACCGTAGACCTGCATCTTTCAATGCAATAGCCGAATTAACAGAGCGAGTAGTGAGCAAAGAGTGACTGTCAGTACTCATGAAAAATATATCTACTGAACAGTCCACGCTGAAAGGGGGATGNGCTGGTATATTTGGTTTGTGTGTCAAGGCTTTGTTAGCATGGGAGGGCTACAGGGGCGGCTTCTGTGAGAGGCTGCCACAAGCTTGCCCTATGTTTGATCGAGCCAATGCCAGCTGATTCCAAGATGGACTTGCAGCTGGTCAAGGTTGAGCCAGTCAGAGATGGCAGTAATGCCTCTGGAGTAACAGATCTGTCAAGGGAAAAACCCCTGCTGCACAATGGCAACAGCAACCAGAGAGAGAAGTGAGAATATATGAAACAGCTCTGCAGACACCAATGTCAGTGGAGAAGGTGGGGCAGGAGGTGCTCCAGGTGCCAGAGCTGAGATTCCCCTGCAGACCGTGGTGAGGGCAGCTGTGCCCTTGCAACCCCTGGAGGTCCATGCGAGTGCAGAGATCCACCTGCAGCCTATGGATGAACCCACAGGAGAGCAGGTGGATGTGCCTGCAGTAGACTGTGACCCCATGGAAAGCTTGCTCTGGAGCAGGGTTCTGGCAGGACTTGTGGACCCGTGGAGAGAGAAGCCCACACTGGATTAGGTTTGCTGGCAGGATTTGTGACCCTGTGGAAGGGGCCCACACTNGACCCTGGGGAAGGGGCCCACACTGAAGCAGTTTGTGAAGAACTGCAGCCTGTGGGAAAGACTCATGTCTCCCATGAGATGGACCCCGTGCTGGAGCAGAGGAAGAGTGTGTGGAGTCCTCCCCTGTGGAGGAAGGAGTGGCAGAGATAGTGTGTGATGAATTGACCGCAGCTCCCACTCCATATCCTCCTGTGGTAGAGAAAATGTGGAGTGAAATTGAGCCTGGGAAGAAGGCAGGGCTGGATGGAAGGTATTTTAAAATTTGGTTTTATTTCGCATTTTCCTACTCTGATCTGATTGATAATAAATTAGTTAATTTCCAAGAGCTGAATCTGTTTTGACCATGGCAGTAATTGGTCCCTGTCCTTATCTCGATCTGTGAGCCTTTTGATGTATTTTTTCTCCCCTGTTCAGCTGAGGAGGGGAGTGATAGAGCAGCTTTGGTAGGGATCTGGCATCAAGCCAGTGTTAACCCACCACAGCTGGGATAATTTACAAAGTTTGAAGCAGGTGGGAACAAAGTTGAAAATGGGCATCAGGGTAAGCTTGGCCAGCTCTGTGACCCTGGTGTTAGAAATCTCTCACAAAAGCTGACTGGAGAAGAGCTGAAAATGGAGATGAATAAGCTCTCTTGGAAGTAAGGTTTTCCTGTTTTTCTGCTGACCTAGCAGGATGAAATGATTCATACCATGGTCAGATATGAGCCAAAGAGGGAATGGGAGTGCATGGTTGGGNCCGTATTTATAGTCTATTTTGGGCCTCTGTCTTTAATGAATGAAATAAATAGATGTGTTTATTATATTTGCCTTTTTATTTCAGAACAGTCCAGCCAGGGAGTAGAACAATTGTCTTCTACAAAGTTCCTACTTTAAATGGAGAGTTTTTAGCCAGAATAATTCAGGCAGTTTTGCTCTTAACCCAGATGAGATAACTTTACACCTGAATTAATTTGTGTGCCCACTATTTCTCCTGATGTCATTCGCTGTTTCGGTGTGGGTACATGGCCAGTTTTGCCCACTTGCTATTGTAATTCTTGTGAAATTAATGCAGCTGAAATCACAAAATTTCAAAATTGCCATGCTTTTTACTTCTGTGTTCGTACCTATAGTAGTCCAGGAGCCCTAGACTCTCTCTCGCGTGACGAAATGTGTTCTGGCAATGTTAACACTGAAATGCAAAATTCTTGGCATATCTGGAAGCATGAATGGAGGAATGCACTAAAGGACTAGGGCTACTTCAAAATAAACAAGGAGGCGAGGGAGCAAGCAAAGAAAGTACCACAGGAGCACTGTCAGAATACAGGCTGCCTTGGTCCTATAGTGTTTGATGAAGTTCAAGTGTAAAAGCAGGCTCATATGAGAAAAGCACCATGTTGCCTGAAACATGTGTCTTAGATGCAGTAAGGTCATTGTGTCCTAAAGGCAGATTTAGGCCAAACATCTTCTTTTCCCGGTGCTTGATTCTGGATATGCCTCTGGAAGTAGCTTAAACATGCCAGTTATGCATAATCTCTGGCACTGTCGGGCAGCAATCCTGTTAAGATAGTGGAATGAGTAGACTTCCCTAGTCTCCAAACACAGAGGAGAGCAAGCTAAGAATTCTTTCCTTTTGTTTCCTGCACTTGCATTGAAAACTGAAGTTTTCCAGGGATGACTGAAATAGTAGCGAGGGCTGGTATATTTGGTTTGTGTGTCAAGGCTTTGTTAGCATGGGAGGGCTACAGGGGCGGCTTCTGTGAGAGGCTGCCACAAGCTTGCCCTATGTTTGATCGAGCCAATGCCAGCTGATTCCAAGATGGACTTGCAGCTGGTCAAGGTTGAGCCAGTCAGAGATGGCAGTAATGCCTCTGGAGTAACAGATCTGTCAAGGGAAAAACCCCTGCTGCACAATGGCAACAGCAACCAGAGAGAGAAGTGAGAATATATGAAACAGCTCTGCAGACACCAATGTCAGTGGAGAAGGTGGGGCAGGAGGTGCTCCAGGTGCCAGAGCTGAGATTCCCCTGCAGACCGTGGTGAGGGCAGCTGTGCCCTTGCAACCCCTGGAGGTCCATGCGAGTGCAGAGATCCACCTGCAGCCTATGGATGAACCCACAGGAGAGCAGGTGGATGTGCCTGCAGTAGACTGTGACCCCATGGAAAGCTTGCTCTGGAGCAGGGTTCTGGCAGGACTTGTGGACCCGTGGAGAGAGAAGCCCACACTGGATTAGGTTTGCTGGCAGGATTTGTGACCCTGTGGAAGGGGCCCACACTGAAGCAGTTTGTGAAGAACTGCAGCCTGTGGGAAAGACTCATGTCTCCCATGAGATGGACCCCGTGCTGGAGCAGAGGAAGAGTGTGTGGAGTCCTCCCCTGTGGAGGAAGGAGTGGCAGAGATAGTGTGTGATGAATTGACCGCAGCTCCCACTCCATATCCTCCTGTGGTAGAGAAAATGTGGAGTGAAATTGAGCCTGGGAAGAAGGCAGGGCTGGATGGAAGGTATTTTAAAATTTGGTTTTATTTCGCATTTTCCTACTCTGATCTGATTGATAATAAATTAGTTAATTTCCAAGAGCTGAATCTGTTTTGACCATGGCAGTAATTGGTCCCTGTCCTTATCTCGATCTGTGAGCCTTTTGATGTATTTTTTCTCCCCTGTTCAGCTGAGGAGGGGAGTGATAGAGCAGCTTTGGTAGGGATCTGGCATCAAGCCAGTGTTAACCCACCACAGCTGGGATAATTTACAAAGTTTGAAGCAGGTGGGAACAAAGTTGAAAATGGGCATCAGGGTAAGCTTGGCCAGCTCTGTGACCCTGGTGTTAGAAATCTCTCACAAAAGCTGACTGGAGAAGAGCTGAAAATGGAGATGAATAAGCTCTCTTGGAAGTAAGGTTTTCCTGTTTTTCTGCTGACCTAGCAGGATGAAATGATTCATACCATGGTCAGATATGAGCCAAAGAGGGAATGGGAGTGCATGGTTGGGACAAAAATGCAGGTTTGGCAGCCACAGTTAGACTCCCTTGGACTGCTTCAGGTGTACATTAGGTGACAAGTCACTATCCTGTAGCTGCAAAAGGGGCATGAGCTTTAGGCAATGCTTATGCCATATTTTCTTTTTCCTGTTGCCATATCACTTTTCTTACTCCTTTGTAATTTAGGCCTTTTGAAGGCATGCCTCAGAGCAATGTGGTGATTGTCAGTGGAGTTTCACAGTATATTATATACTCACAATATATTATATACTCTATTACCCACTCTGTCAATCCAGAACGTGCCAGTTATTGCACCAGGGCTCTGTATGAAAATGCTTTATGATCACCCAAGTGCTCATAAGATGACATAGGAAAGTCATCTGATACTAAAGGGAGGAAAATGATGTGGCCCATTTATTGATGCTGGTATGGAGACTTGAACTGAAAATTTAGTGTTGTTTAGAGTGTCTTCAAAGAGTTCAGAGTAGCACAGCCATTATGGAGAAAAGTCTTAAATAGCTGCTGATAATCTGAGACATCTCTAAGGAGTGAAAAAGGGTAAAGAAGATGTGGTTTTGATCTCTAGAGTAAATACCAGGAGAAGGTCAAGAGAGTGCATTAGCTGAGGCAAGTACCTTGAAAAAGGCAGGGTCATGCAGGAAGGGCATTTGGGGAAACACTGAAATAACTCGAGGAGACTGTAATGATGATGAACATTTCTAGAAAACTAAGCACTGTGGGCTGTGAGGAGGACAGGAGGACAATTAGAGATCACTGAACTATCACATTTGTCCTGCAGCATTTTACTGCCTAGGAGAGGCTTGACCTTTATGATTTATAACCTATTGAACTAACATACGACCAGTCAGAAACTTCAAGCATGTTGTGCTACAGCTCGATTGCAATTCTATGTTTTGCTGTTAATATTCAATTAAGGAACTTTTCTATTTTGAAAAACATGCTAAGGCCATCTCTCTGAAATGCAGCTTCCTCCTAATAAGATCAATTCCTAATAACTTGTTTATGTAAAGGCAGAGCATTAATTTTCTTACTTACGCTAAGGAATACTTTTCCTGCCTTCTATCCTCTAGATTCCATCTGGGAGCATATGATGCAGTTCTGACCCAGATTCACCTGCCATCTGGACTACCTTTTAGAAACACCCTTTTTCATTGTTTGTAGCATCAACAAAATCTCTTTAGCTTTGCCCCGTGGCCTATTAAAAGGGTTCTCAGATATAACTACACAGATTACAGCAGAATACAGCTGACATGTATGACAGAAACACCTGTTGCTTACAAGCATCCAGCCTTATCACCTCCAGTTCTCATTCAGTCTTACAAGTAACTAGTTCTCTTTCACAGGAGTAAGTGGAGCTATGCTTGGAAAGATCCTGGCCTAGGTGACTTCACTTCTCTCATGCTCCATATTAATACAGGCTATTTAGCCAGGCTGTGAATGCCCTGGGGAAGACCGAGACCTCATTTCTGGTTTTGGCCTCAGAAGTCCATGGCGCAGGCTAATGAAAGCTGTTAGTGTTCTAGCAAATGTGGAAATCTCATGTGATTTGATGTATCACAGCAAAACCAGTTAGCTGCATATCAGTATCATGTTAGATGGCAATGACTATGTCAAGCACAAGGTTTAAGAAACAGCACTCGTGGATGGAGTATTTCGAATGAAGGCGTTTCCTACAGGAAGGCTTTTTGGTTTGTTTGTTTTTGTGTTGCCAGGAACCATCAAAGATCTAGAATGTTAATTTGGCCAACAGACCCTTTCTAGCTGATCTAGCCTCAAACTGTTGATGACTGCTAAAGCTGGTCTATGAAAATTTGGAAAATACACCTTTTGATTCTTATGTCCCATAGAGTTCCTTGTTGTTCTCGTAACCATTTCCTTGCTCATGAAACGCAATGCAACCGCATAACAGTGAGGAACAGTAATTAATTGAATAGTTAATGACCTTCAGCAGTGTGATGTACATTGGAAAACTGGTGTGTTGTAGTGTGCTGATTTTAAAGAAATCTGGGTTGTAAGAAAAGGAAAAGCCTTTTACAGACATCTGATATAAAACCTGTGTCACAATGTTGTAACACAAATGACTTCTACTAATTTTGTAGGGTTTTTTTGCAATGCCTCTCAGATATGGATGCATTTATGTGACCTTTTAAGTAAAACTATCCTTCTAAATTTTAAATGAACGTGTGGTAACTATCTGGCTTTTAGAAAAAAAAAAATAGTGTATAGGTTTACTATCCTGAGTTGTCAGAAAGCTAACACCTTTGAGTGAAAACTAGGTAAAATTTTGAATTCAAGATCAAGTGTTTTCCTTACGGAGTCTGTAATTCAAGAATTGCTTGCCTTTGATTTCTTTTTTCCCCAATCCTTCAAAATACTAAATTTAAAAACTATAACAATCTCCCTGTGGAAAAACTTGAAAAAATAGAAAGCTAAATGTGCTGCAACACTTTATATTGTTTGACCTAATTTAGAGGACTAAGAACTTCAGCCTTTTGGATTAAATTCAATCAGAATTTGACATCTACCAAGCAGTGTGCCAATTGTTACCAGTAAATATGGAACACCTATGAGCTAGAGCGAGGGCATTGAAGAGAAACCAAAGAATTACAGGTCCAGTTCACTGTCAATTAAAACATGATTTGAATTTTAAAGTAAATCTCCTGACATTAGCAATTGCCAGGGCTTTTCAGAGTCATGAGGCAGAAATCACTATTGTATGCTTTCTTGTTGTAAATTATGAGATTCACACATTTGTGGCACAGTCTAGCTGAGAGGAAAACAAAGCTGAGACCATCTGAAATGAAATCATGTTGTGATTTGTGCCAGATGGGTGCCTGAAGTAATTACAATGTCAGTGCTTCCTAAGTAGGGTAACGATATGGACCTAATTCTGGTCAGTCTGGAGAAATCTGTTTTGATGAACTTTCAACTCTATTTAGCTCAGACATATGTTGAAAGATAACCCAATGGGATGTTACTGCAGTCTGCTTGTACTTACCCAGGCTTTTGAATACACTACTGTCATAATTATACCAGTGATGGTTTGTACAAGTGTTGAGGCAAATGGAGTAAGGCCTATTATGTTTATACTTGGTGTCAAATCTAGAGAAATAATCCCTGTCACTTTGGTTTTGTGGTTTGTTATGAGCAAAATAGTCTTGGCTTGGGAACCTTTGTTGAATTCAATTTTTCATCAGTTAGGAAAAACCTCTGATCATGGATTTGGGTATTAAAGGGGAAGCAAAGAGAATATAAACAGTTAAAAGAGTCAAGTGCTTTCCTTCCCCTTCTCCAGGCTCAGCTTAGCCCAAACACCTATTCTAACCCCTCCCTAGCCTTGGCTTCCCTTATTTTCACTTTAGATTATGTTCAGTGTCCCCCACTGCCTTTGGGGAGGTGAAGAGAAGTGCAGGAGGTGGGGTCATGTGCCATAAAGGTGTATTTTTGCTCCTCTTCATTTTACTGTTTTTCCCACTGTTCTCTTTCTTTGTGTCCTGCTCTACAGAGGCATCCAGAGGCCTAATTGCCCTCGGGGGTGCAGCTACCCTGGCATGGGTTAACCCACATCTGCAGTCCCTTGGGGGTGTTGCTGCATGGGTCACTCATGGCTGCAGTCCCTCCTGCCCAGAGCGTGTTTGCAGCCACATTTCCAGTGCTGCGTGCCCTGCCTCTTGCGGCTGGCACAGGCACACTTAAACCTCTTTCAAACCTGCCTGAGGTTTTTGGGGGTGATGGGCTGTTTATGCTGGTTTCAGAGGCATCTGGAACCAGCTGTGGCCGTCTCAGGTCTGCCTGCCACATAGGGCACCTCTGCAACCCTCTGCCACCAAATCCCTGCTGTTGATGCCCAATATGCAGCTGTAGTGCAGATTTTTCCAGTCTTGTTTTAAAGTTTGAACCTGCAGCACTGCATTTTGTAAGGGTTTGGAGGAAATGGTTAACTTCAAAGAAGGGCTGTTTGATGAATAGCAGATAAATAAACGGGACTTGGTAAAGAATCATTTCTTAAATCCTAGTTGTGTGTCTTAGTCCTTGAGTTTCATTGACATCAGAGTCGTCTTTCACCCTTAATAATGAGACAGCTGTATTTCCTCATGGACTCCTTTAAGATGACTTCTGACAGGTTAGCAGACTGCTAATTTATCTTAAACCTCAGCATGCTTCATGCTCTTCTTCTTTTGCTGCATTTTAATACATTATTTGCCATTTGCTGAAACAGTAATTTAGCTCACTGGGATGAAATAGTTTTTCAGTGAGCTGATGCAACAGAAAGCCTGAGCACTTGGGAGCTGGTGTTCTCTTGCATGTGCTCTCACACCCCTGGCAGCTGATGGTCTCTGTAACCTGAGATTTCAGCAAGGGTATGTGTGCAATTTGCTGACTCAGGATACAAAGCTCATTCTTTGTTTCCCACCAAAATCTCTACAGAAGTGTCACAGCCATGTCATCTAAAAAGCTTAAGGCTGAATTAGCTGATGCTGGGCTTCTTAATGTCTGTGTGAACTCAGTAGTGTTGGTTCTGAAGTTTCTGCCTGAAGGCTCAGAAGTGCAATGCCCTTTTGGTTAAGACTTCATGCAGGTTTGAAATGCTTTTCGAGTTTGTTTTCTAATTGGTCATCATCTGAAACTTATCTTCACTTTAAAGAAGAAAACTGGGATTTGCTGGGACTTGAATGTCTATTTGGATCTGACATACCAAGTCGAACGCTTCTAGATGGCAGGTCTTGTGACAGACATATCCTATTCATTTGAACAGAGCAGTCTATTTTAGAAATTGTCCAAGGCCCATTTTATTCAAAATGATCTATCACGCTGGCTTTACATAAGCTGAAGAAAATATCTTTTGCAAGGCTGACTGAAAGTCAGTAGACCAATTTGTGTAAAAAGAGTTCGGTATTTCAATTTAAAATTATATTGAGGATGGAGGAGAAAAGGAAAGACCTTTTTGTGCTGAAAGTTAAGATGAGGACAAAAATAATTCTAGCATAATGGTCTCACCCTGGAAAATGGGGTTTCATTAAAATCAGCCTTCAGCTGAGTCTATCAGAACTGTCAGTCACAAGAATAGGTTGTTAGGCATGCAGCTCTATGGAAAGATTGTAGGTGCACAGTCTGCCTGTTTATATCTTCCATGAAATAAATACATCCACATTATTTGATTTGAGAAATATGAGAATGGTTTATTTAGTCAGAAATGCCAAAACATTGAATTTCTGAATTAAGATCATGTGGAGGGGAATGTGCTACCTTACTCTCACTTCTGTGAAGAGTTTAGATTGTTACCTGTTAGTTTATATTGTTTTCTACCTTGCAACTTATCCCAGTCTTGTTTTAAAGTGATTTCAGAGGCGATAAATAGATGTGATGTTGAACATTACATAGCATTTAAGTGTTTTGGAGAATCTGTGACTTTGGCAAGACATTTGCTCTGATGAGGCTAGAAGATTAGCTGCATGTGTAATCCTAAGAGTTTCTCAGGACTGAAACAGTAGGGTCAGACTTGACATATGGAAGACCATGGGCCCTGATGGGATGCTCCCACAAGTGTTGAGGGGTGCTAGATGTCTATAGAGCAGAAAAGGCTTTCCTTTTGGCAGGGCTAGAAGCAGTAACTCGTAACATGTTGGACACATTGCTAGGCCACGCTCAATCATCCTTGAAAGGTCATGGCAATTAGGAGAGGTGCTCGAGGACTGGGAGAAAGCAGATGTCACTCCATCACCAAAAAGGGCAGAAAGGGGAATGCAGGGAACTACTGGCCAATCAGCCTCACTTCCATCCTTGGAATGGTGCTGGAATGGCTTATCCTGGAAGCCACCTCTAAGCATGTGGAAGACAAGAAGGTGATTGTGAGTAGTCAGCACAGATTCACAAGAGGGAAATCATGCCTAAAACACCTTGATTACCTTCTACAATGGGGCAACTGGCTGACTAGATGAGGAGAGCTGTGGGTATTGTCTAACTGGAATTCAGCAAGGCTTTTGGCACTGTCTCTCATGATATCCTTATAGGCACACTCAGGATGTGTGGACTGGATGAGCGGACAGAGGTGGATTGTGAACTGGCTGAATGGTAGGTGATGAAGGCATAGAGTGCCTCCCCAGGCAGCTCACCAATGACACCAAGCTGGGAGAAGTGGCCGATACCCCAGAGTGTTGTGTAGCCCTTCAGAAAGACCTCGACAGGCTGTGGAGATGGGCAGGGAAAAACCTTTTGAAATTCAACAAAGGCAAGTGGAGAGTTTTGCACCCAGGGATTAATAACCCCATGCACCAATAAAAGCTGGGGGCTGACCAGCTGGAAAGCAGCTCTGCGGGGAAGGACCTGGTAGTCCTGGCAGACAGCAAGCTGTCCTTGAGCCAGCAATGTGCCCTGGGGGCCAAGAAGGCCAAGGGAATCCTGGGGTGCATAAGGAAGATCATTGTCAGAAGGTCAAGAGAGGTGATCCTGCCTCTCTACTCAAATATATGTGGCCTCCTAGTGAGAGCACATCTAGAGTGCTGTGACCAGTTCTGGGCTACTCAGTACAAGAGAGACATGGAGCTCCTGGGGCAAGGGGCTGTGATGTTTAGGGGACTGGAGCACCTCTCTTGGGAAGGTCTGAGCTGGGCCTGTTTAGCCTGAAGAAGGCTGAGAGGGGCCTCATCCGTGTATCTGTCTGAAGGGAGGGTGCCAAGAGGATGGAGCCAGGCTCTTCTTGGTAGTGCCAAGCAATAGGAGAAGAGGGAACAGTCAGAAACTGAGACACGGAAAGTTCCTGAACATGGGGAAGAACTTCTTTGCTATAAGAGTGATGGAGCACTAGAACAGATTTTCCAGAGAGTTTTTGGAGTCTCCTTCAGTGGAGGTATTCAGGACCCATCTGGACATATTCCTGTGCAATGTGCTGTAGACTGACCCTGCTTGAGGAGGGAGGTTGAACCAGATGACCCACCGTGGTCCTTTTGAACCTTATCCATTCTGTGATTCTGTGATCTTCAAGAAATTAATTATAAATAACTGCCAAAACACTCTTGTCTATTATTGATGTTGTATATATCCTAAGACGATATTTTAAAAAGATAGGTATCTCTCGTATTTGTAAAATTTTCTACAGTAATTGAATCAAAGGACTTCATGGCGCTAAATGAAAATGGGAGAGATCGTAATTATAGTATTAAAGGAATGTATAATAATTCTTTTTGCTGTTTTACTACTCTTTCTAAATTGCTGGCTGTGGTAATAATATCTTTATGAATGTGTTAATGAAGTGTTAATGAAATTATGATTCCTATATAGAGGGAGAAAAATTACAAACTCGGAATGGTTTCATTGTCTGTGAGGGATACTTGGCATCCAACATTCTTGATATATATGAATAGATGGAAATTGCCACTTAGCCACTTGATTTTATGTGACATGCTATCAAACTTGTTCTAGCTGTATTTCCGCAGAATGTGGTGATACATTTTGGATTTAGCTTTAAGGGCTTGGGGATTGGTTGCATGTCCTATTTTATTTTAGTACACATTTTCAAGCCGTTAGAAAGCTAAGGCTCTCACATTTATCTCTGTGTGACCCGAGAAGACACAACACCTCACCAGTCTGAGGATGGGTCTCAACAAACAAAGGCTCTTTATTTGAAAGAGTAACGTGACCAGTACACGTACTCTGGTTTCAAGAAACAACCCACTATGAGTAGTTAGTTTTGGTTTGTTTATTTTCTTTCCCAAGGTGTGGGGATCTAGATGATAGTTAAGGTCCCTTCCAACCCAAACCTTTCTTCAATCCTATGATATTGCTATATGCTGTTTTGCACACACAATATATCATAGGCTACTTGGTCTTCAGATAAGCCAGATCACTTCTTCAAAGAAGTTTCCCAACTCGTCCCTACCATCTGCAAAAGCTGTTAGTTTCCTAACTGTTCCTCCTGCTCCCTAACGTCTGCAAACTAATCCTAAGATGAAAACTTTCTTTGGACTAAGACCTGTAAGATGTCTCTCCATTTGCAGTGTTGTATGGACTCAGTTGACAATTCTGTATGTGAGGATTTCAACATGTAGTGTGCTTTATTCAGTGCATTGAATGCTTTTTGGAGTGGGCAAAATCTATATATACTAGCCTATACTTACACAGGCAATGAGTAATGGACAAAATAACTCAGAAAAGGAACATTTTCCTGAAGAAAAAAAGCCTTTCATAGTCTTGTCGTTCAAGAGAAAGGGTAAGAAAAACCTTGAAAAAGTAACATCTCTGCCAAAAGAAGAATCTCAGTAGATACTAAGTGCAATGGAGACATTGCTGTTATGGCAGAATATTGTTTTCCCCGAGTATCACCTCCTAACACTCAGCTGTTCTCTATGTGCAAAGTATTTATTATTCATGCTTGGGAAATACGTTGAGTGACTGCTTCTAGCCCTGCCAAAAGCTTTTTCTGCTCTATAGTGTCTATTTTCTAAAATTTGTCTAATTGTTCTGGAGCAAAGCCAATTACATAAACCCAGTGTTTTTGATTTGGTACTCAGATTCGCATTTTCTGTAGTTTTTCAAGCCAAATAAAGGCTTTGAGTGTCAAAAAGCTTTTATTTCCTCCAATATCTCCTAATCTGCTGATATAAGAAAAAAGATACTATCTCTGCAAATGCTACTTCAGCTGTTCTTAGCGCACTCTTATTTCTTGTCCTTGTCTCACCTGGTCGGTACTTGGAGATTGTAAAGGTTTTCAAAGGTTTTAAAGACAGTAGAGTTAGGGAGTGATTAATTTCATCTCCTCTTGATGCAGCTAAAGCTTCAGCACGTAGGTCAAAGTAGCCAACTAGGCTCCCTCTGTGGAAGAAAGAAACAAACAGGCACAAGCAAAGGAAAATAACATTCTTTTATTACTTATTCTGTTGTAGGAAAACATGAACAACATGGGGGGAAAAATCCCAAAACTTTACCCTGTCAGAATCTACCTAGTTTCTGTTTCACCTTTTCCCTTCAAAAATGTCTGATTCTGCAGCAGGGTTTATGCCCAGATCTCCAGATCTGGACATGATGGCTTTCCAAAACCCAAACAGGGTGAAGGCCCATTTGTTTCTAAGATACAGTTCAGATGACCAAATTTAAGTACAGGGAAGAGGAGACTAGGAAACTAATTACTCTTGGGGATTTAGGATTAGAGTGCTGGTGTTTGGTAATCAGAACAAAATGCCATTAAAATAGCAATTTTACTGTCTGAATTAGTTGTGCTTTGCATCTGAATTTTTAATACTCTGTTGCAATGGACTTTACATACCAATACATTTGTATTATGTGGCTGACACAATTTTCAGTGAAAAATGCTGCACTTAACCTCCCATTGTTAATCTTTTGATACTTTTTTATTCTTTCCGAAAGTGAATTGCATTTGAATTTCTGTACTGGACTGTTTTAACTCATTTCTTCTTGGTCTGACTTCTAAACTATTTCTGGTCGTTCTGATTTTTTCTCTCTCTTCAAAAAACAAACTGAAACAAGATAAACAAATGAAAAAATCCAAACTTTTCATACTAATATTAAAATGAAGTTCAGAGAATTGTTACATGTCTTGTAATACATTTTTGTGGTAGACATTTTTTTTCAAGTGCAGTACTCCAGGGTATCTCCAGTTTCTAATGTCAAATAAATGAATTAAATCTCTGTTTTAATAGATTTCAAAGAGAGACTTATTCACTCTTCCCTGCTTGTGATGTTTTTACCTGGAGCCTCAAGAAGACACCTTAGGAGATAAAGTTTGGATAAATTAATTTTAAAAGGGAAAGACTATACTAAAATACATGTGTTTAAATTTGCTGATGGTTTTTGAAATTTCTATACTGTTTATTAACATCTGTTTGTGAATGCTGGGCTTTTAAGCTCTAAGTTTTTCTGAATAAAAAGTGCCCTTTCTCCTGGTTATTGCTGGAATGTACTTTCTTGTAATACAAAGCAAAAAGTAAAGACTCAGTAGGTAAGTACCACCACAAATGGAGAGAAAGACAGGCAAACACTTAATCAAACTAAAGTTGATGTACTTTTGGAAATGCAGCAAAGATTTGAGATATTTTATTTATAAATTATTCAGTTTCTAGGCTTGCTTTCTTACTAATGCAAGTTCACCCGCAGAGTACTAGTAAGGGGTCATAGCAATTATAACTATTTTTATCGAGTGTTAGAAACTCTGAGTACCATAAAACTGTTCCATCTTTTCTAAACATTATAGCTGAGAGACATATAATTCTGAAATAGTTTTGAATACCTTTAAGTTCATACAGTTTTCAAATAAAGAAATGAAATGTTTTGGCCTCCAAATGCACATTCTATCTGTGTATGTCCTGTGTCATTTTCACATAGTGTAGACCTTATTAATGGTATGATTTGATCTGCAGATTTAGTCCCAAACAGAAATCTGTGTAATTTGTAGAGAAAGTTGCAAATTTTCTGATATCCTTGATAAAACGGAGAAAAAATTTAGCTGGTGAATCTGTGTATATGCTTAGCTGATCAACTTTTAGAAACTTCAGAGATTTTATTTGGCCAGAATTATTGTATTAGGAAATTGACAGAATACAAGATGGAATACTCTTCTGTGACCCATTTAGTATAGGTTTATTAAGTAGTCTGTGTTCAGCATGTTTTTTTCTCTGATTTACAGTGATGTATTATTTTGTTTTTGCATATTTCTTTGGAAAAACTGTTGAGTTTTTTGTTTCATATTTGATATGAGATAGGAAAATGTTGTCACAAAAATGCTTGTTTATCCACTTATTTGCTAGTGTAATAGGTGTTACAGTTTAAATAACGTATGTCATAGAAATTCTTGTGAGGGAGGGATTTAAATCTTACGGTCTCATTCACTCTTTCATTGAAATAAAAAGTAAATAGTTTAGATTGTCTATTACTAGTGTTAACATTTAGGTTAAATGAACTAGAAAATGATCACGCTAGAAACAGTGTCCATAGGCAATATGGCATGCAACTCTTTAAAATTGTTCGTCTTTTTGTATTTGTTATTTATTCACATCCCTCAGGAAGGTCAGGCAAATGAACTGTCTTTGAGTCAGTAAAGGCACTGGAAAGGGCAGTGACAGTGCTTCTCTGTTCAACATAAGTGGGCTTAAATTTATTGTAATTCCACACCCTGCATAAAAGCATTTCATGGTAACTGGGCAGTCGGCCTTGGAATTTTTTTGGAATTCTTGATTCTGCACTCAGAGATCCACAGCTTTGGATATGTATTCCTTGGCAATCTGTTTGCAACGTGATGATAACATTGTCCATTGAGACAACATCAAGGCCTGTGAAGCTATGGGTTAAAGGCCAAGCCATTTCTCGGGCTGCACGAGTTGTTGCTTTCATTACCTCTTTGAGAGAAAGGGTTTTGTTAATTACATTAGTAAATTAGTATTGTCTCCCTCCCTTATTATTATAAAAATAATAATTGCAAATACCTATGTAGTGATAGCACATTAATAAACAATTAGAGAAATTATTTTGTGATGGTTTGCAGATTTATCAAAGGTGACCTCTTGGCACTCAAGTCAGAAAAGTCAAATGGTCTCCTAAGTCCTTGGACTGAGCAGTGAAAGGTAACCAGACCTAAAGATCACTGAACTCCAAAGGAAAAATTATTTATTATTTAATGGGCTGTGGATGAATGCTAAAGAGAGAAGCCTGGTGGTAATACAGCACTTGCTCATCTTTCTTGAAATGTTTTCCAAGTCAATTAGCAGAGCAACTTGTGCTGCCTGAGATTTCTGTGTCTTGTGATGTCATTTGTACTCTGTTTTCCTTTTCCATTTTATTAACATTTGTGGAGAGCACAAAAATGAAAACATTTTTGGGTAAGCACTCAAATCTATTGTCACAGTTTAGATTAATTAACACTCAGTTATATAATGTGACCTGGAATTAATAGCCAGGCTTTATTTGGGCTATTAAATCAAAGATTTTCTTGTAGAACACTTGCAAGTGTTACTTTTTTTCCAAATGGTATGCAAGCTGGATGGCTAATTAAGCTTGCTGATGTTCCTGTGGCAATACTATGGATGAGAGAAAGCTGCATATGTGCCAGATTTCTGGTGTAGGTAATTGTGGACCAAATGTTTATGTACACACACACACTCACAGTGAGCAACATGAACACCTCATGCTGTTATTTTCTCTTGGCATAGCACTACTCTGATTATCACCACATCCTGTGATATTTCAAAGGGAGAAAGAGGTTTGCCTGGTGTTGTTTAATTTAAAACTTATCATTTATTATTATTTTTATTACTACTACTACTACTATGAAATTTCTTCATTTTCCCTTGGAAGAGTGAACATTTTTTCCAATCTTATTTTTATATACAAATTGTTCAGAATCCTTCTGCTTTCTCTTCTGTGGTTTGTTCTCATTCTGTCTCTCATCTCAGATGGACTTCCCTGGCAGCCTGCTGCAGGACAGTGGAGGCTGCAGTGAGGCTGCACTGTGGGTTTCCAGCAGAAGTTAGCTGAAACCATTGGGAAGTTGCAGCTCGCTGAGGCTGCCGCACAGTTATTCGTGCTGCTGTGGCCTGAAAGCTTTCTCTTCTGGATGAGATCCCCGTGTGGGTTGCTGCCAGTGGGCACGTGGACATCCCCTGCTACTTGGTGTCAGTGTGTGAGAGCTCACTCCACCAGGAGGTTTTGGTCATGCTGTCACCTGTCAGATTGAATGAATCTGTCAGTGCCATTTGGGCACGACAGTTACTGGGGAAAGAAGACAATAATAATACCTTTCCTTCTCTACTTTTTTAAAATTTATACTATCTTAGCAAACTTTATTTTATTCATTAACTTGACACCATCTAGGCAAATTTAAGTAACGTGTGGTGAAGCAGAAAAACAATAAACCTGAACAATTTTCTTGGGTAATGCAAGATGAGACCCTCACTCTTCAGTTCAAATTTCAGTATGTGTGGACAAGTTTGCCCCTGCAATCGTGCCCAGGTGGCCTGGGAATCTTTAATTTACCCAAGAGCTGCAGATTTTGGTGGTCTTCAGAAAACATGATGAAAAATAGATTTTAAGTAAATACTAAATATTGCAGAACTTGGGTATAGTCAGAATTTTCATAACGCACATCAATTCCAGGTTCCCTGAATGGAGAGACTGATGACTACTGTAGCTTTATTTCAGCATGTGGGGGGGGGTTTGCTTATGTTGGTTTTAGTTTAAATCAATTGACTACAATAGAAAGGGCTGCAAGTTCTTCATTATATATTTTTAGGCAGATACAGTTAATTTTGTTCGGTGCCCAATTTGATATTTTCATTTTCTCTCAGTACTGTTAAAGCCCATTAATAAATGGCCATGTTCAAACCTCAAATAAGTGGAACAAGGGGTAGCTGGTGCCTATTCTCCCACTGAAGTCACTTAAGCCTTTCCTCTTTCTTACTGTCTTTTCTCTCAGCCCACTGGGCTTTGGGATTAATTATTACTTCGCTGGGTGACTGTCGGAGATAATCACATGAAGAGGCTATTTGAGCTTTCTCTGCCATGAACACTGTGGTTTTGAGCAGACTGACACATAAGACATAATCTGAAGTTTATTTTCAGTGCCAGAAAATAGAAGGCACATATATTTATAATTATGCTGGTGGTAAACAGGGATGTGTGGGCATAGAGAAGTACTACTATGACTTCTGTTGGGAGGCTTAGGAGATAGAGCCTCCGACAGATTTTGAGAATACAGAAGTACTAATGAAATCTTAATTAGGTGTGGAGATGGCTGTTACTCTGGTAAACACACAAATAAAGCCGTATTTCTATTCTGCAGTGTAGCTGTGAGGGTAACATATGGCCTCCAAGCTTTTAAGATTTTTTTTTTTCTGGAAACATTTATGCATCATTAATACTTAGCCCTTCTGGTAGGAAATAAAACAGCATTTACAAGCATTCCCTTTTCTTTCTGTCTCAGCATGAAGCATGTTGTTTGTTGAGGTGGGATGAAAATCAAGCCAGAGCTGTTTAGAACCTCTGTTTCAAATACTGGGCATCCAGTCTATTATGCATTTTTCCTGATATAAAATGTTGCTTTCATTTAGGGGTTTTTATGACATTCTGATACACAGTAAATGTATGAGTTTACAAATTACCTAGACTTTTTGCAGTGGTCTTGATGTGCAAATATGATTCCTTAATATTAAACAGGGTTTGCATTTTGGAATTCTGGTATGTCTGAACACATGTGTATCTGTACCTAAAGAAAAAGATACTTTATAGATACACACAAGTAAAGTGCTAATATCTGAATGCGTGTAATTTTATACCTTGCACTTGCAAGTAGCATGCTTTAGAAGAAATATTTTTCCTTGAAAACCCTTTCCTTCCACAGATAATTAAGGATGAAAAAGATGTTTTCTATATATTTGTTTTTTAGCCTAAACAAGGGCTTCTTTAATATTTGATTTCATGACTGCAGAAACAGTGAAAGACCTTACATTTGTTCTCAGACATTGTTTTGTATTTGAGAGCCTCAGTTGCTAGGCTTACCTACATTCTGGGTTCTGAGTTTGTGGGGGATAGGTGAGATCCTTGGTGAGGCTCTTCAGGGCAGTTGCTGCCTATGCAGGTGCACTTGGAGCCCTGGAAGTCGCACCAGTAAGAGCAGACAGTAGATAACATCAGCCTGCAACCTTTCATTCAGCCAGGAGTTCAGTTAGATATCTCTCTTCTATCCACGTATTAATTTCCTTGTTAAACTATATTGAAATTAAGCAAATGTTTGTTTTGATAATTTGATATTTGAGTTTTCTTGGTGTAGCTGAAATTTGATGAAGGTGAGCAATCTAGATCTAAGCTTTGTGACAAAATTTGGTTGTGCAGCATGTTGTTTGTTCAAATTCTGTTGTAGCAGCTTAAATTTTTGTGTTTTTTCTTTGTTTCTTTTTTTTTTAAACTTTTAATTAAACAAGCAAAATGAGAATAAAGGCTGTCATCAATGATGTTACCTATTTTGATGTTGAATCCTATTTTGTGTTCCCCATTAATTTTCAGGTTTTGAGTTGTTGAAATTTTTTTGTTTGACGACACCTGAGTACCTAAATACTAACAGGAGTAAACTTGGAATTTTTGGAAGAAAACAGTAGGGATTTCTGGCATATTTGAAACTCTGGAAACAGTCTGGGAGTGTCAGAATAAGTGCTGGGTGTTTCTGCAGAAATGATGGACAATTGAAGGTGCTGACATTTACATTGTTATCTCTAGGTGTGGGACTTTATAGCATACTGAAACAACTGAAGTAATTTTTACCATGTTGCAGGTTGTCCAAAGTCTATGTTGCCCTGTGTTTCACTGGTTTTACTTCCATGCATGGGGGTTAGAAACCCAGCTCTATCTTTCTTGCAAGGAAATGAATAAATAAACAAAAGGGCCCCACGACCTTGAGGACTGGGTAGCCAAGCAAAATACCTGTCTCAAGGAGTGACAAGGGAATGATTATGGGGATGACTCCTGCTTGTGTTTCTCCAGGTGAAGTGAATTTCAGAAGGCAGGTTTTGCAAAGAGTTAATGATGGTTTAATTGTGGTTTAGTCAATGGCAATGATGGTTTGGTGTTTTCTTTTTTCTTGTGTTTCTTTTTTCCCTTTGTGTCACCTTCACCACTCCATTAAATATTTAGGAAGGTGTGTGGCCCGTCAGAAATGTGCTCTGGGGCTTGTAGGGATGTATCCTATAAGTTCCAGCAAGTATCCAGTCTGCCTGTAACTGCTGTAAGTTTAAGAATTACGCTTTTTTAGGAGAAAAATGTGTCAGTAGGAGTATGCATCTTCTCTCCACAGGTGTGCTGTCCTAATCATTGGCAAGGAGGGAATAGGGGGAAAATTGTACCTTCCTTAAGAAAGGTAGTGTTCAAAGCTACCAGGCAGAAGCTCTACAAAGTTCAAACTGCTGTCTGGAGGCTTGCTGATTGTCTTCTATTCTCCTATTGAAATGTTCTTACAGTAGCTTAAAATAAAATAAATGAAGAAAGACTGAAATGTGTAGTAGAAATTGTTTGAACTCCAAAAACCCAGGGGAGAGTACAGCAAGAGCCTGATTTTTATGGCCCAGTTGGATGCCAGGGCTTTACTCTTATAAGTCTGTTTGGTCAGAGAGTTAAGGTACTTGCACAGCTGTGAAATAATTTTGAAGTGTATGTATTTAAAATCTTCTCCAAGGAGTAGCCCCCTGAGGTGAGAAATTTGTTTTCTTGAGAGACCCACTGGGATGCCAGTCATCCAGTGCTCCTTGAGCATCCTTTATCTCAACACAGTGCAGGCTGTATAATACGCTGAAGTCTGTTCCACAGCAAAAAAGATGCAGTTTTGAATGAGAACCACATTTGGGCTACTTTACACAGTAGGGGCCGCTGTTTTAAGGATGCTGAAGTTCACTGTTTTTAGCAGAACATTTGGAAGGCGCTGCATCAGAGCCAGACCAGGTACATTAGGTGTTTGGGGAAGTATCAGTTAAGTGCCTAACCTGCTGTGGACTCCCTTAGCGAGTGCATCGCATTTTCTGCTCTGCAGCACTAAGTGTGGGTGTCCTTGTGTTTTATGAATGCACATACTGAAATTCTATTTGACTGCTGTGTAATAGCACAAGATAGTAGAGAAATCTTGCATTTGCTGCTTCCCATGAACTGTTTTAATGTGTTCAGTCAGTTTGAGTTGCAGTTTCTCACCAACTGTTCCAATTTGCTTCAGAAATGTTATGTGCAGCACTCCCACAGCCTTTTTCTTTAGGAATGAAACTATTCCAGGCAAATTTCAGAAGGCAAAGATGAAGAAGCTGCTACAGCTTTGTTAAATGCCATAACAGATCTTGAAGAATTCTGAATTTGTATGAAAAATGCATTAATTATATTTGTGCGTTCTTGTTCTTCACTAGTGGACAGTAAGACATTTATTCTGTCCTAGTAGTAAAGACATCTGTATTTTTGTACTCAAAACTGTGATTTATTTTCCTTTGGTCACTGCTCAGGCTGTGTGTAGTTCACAATAGATTTTGATATCGCATATGTGATAAAAACTAATAGACATCATTTGGATGGTATTGCATCTTTTTTTTCTTTTTTTTTACTCTCCCCACCCTTTTTTTTTTTCTTTTGCTTTTCAAAAGCAAAATGTAATAATTTGGTGCCTAGAAAAACACCAAAGGGATATGTGGATGTTTGCTGTTCTGATAATTTAACAGTGAAATTGTTCATCTTCCTCATGTATAAAATTGTGTATGAAACACAATTCCCAACCCTGTGTATTGTATCACTTGCAATTCAATAGTTTTGTGTTCAATTATTCATGTTATTGTCACAGCTGAATACAAATATGGTGATTTTTGTTATGGTAGTAGGTGAACACTTCCTAGTATTCCTTCTTGTTTTTGTTGTTTTTGTTCAAGATGGAAAGGATTGTAGCACCCAATTTAATAGAGTCTCTTCAAGATATATTTTATAAAGATTCTTATAGCAATGCTTCGAGCCATTCAGAAACAAATGCACTTCTGACAGCACAGGAAAATTGATGAGTGATCACATTTTAGTGGGTGCAGGTTTTCCGAGCATAAGGAGAAAAGAAAGAAGAGAGGAAAAAACAGAGAAGAAAATGTTGTAATGGCCCAGATTTTAATACTGATGGTAACTGAACACAAGTTTGAGGACTAACATTTGTTTTCTTTGATAATTCAACTCATTAAGTGGGACCGAAATGAAATCATTTGGCTCTCTTGGGCAGGAAAGATCCAGCAACTGGGCAGTGGCTAATGTGTTTTATCCAATAGCTGATGCAGAGGATGATAAAGCTGGTTGAAATATATTTGCTGGCTGTAGGCAGAGGAATTAATTAAAATTTTTAATTCTCATCTGAGAAAGAATTTATACCTTGGAATTTATAACATGGTTAAAGTTAACTACAATTTTCTTTGAAAAAACCCACGATAAGCAGGAAACTGAAAAGCATGCTTATTCTGGAAACATTTAAGAAATAAGAGCCGAATTCTTTGTTTATAGTTATCATAACATTGACAGGGCAAAAATACTGCAGGGATAAAAATATTTAATGTAGACAGACACTGATTACTCAAGTTTAAGTTAAGAAACCTCCACAAAACAAAACTCCGACTCAAAACAATTAAGCATCGCAAACCTAGCCCTGCATTGGGATCAGTCTAGGTAGAATACATTTAAAGTTTGTTATTGATAACTCTAACTTGGAAACTAGCTTGAAGCAAGTCCCAGTACTATGATGACTCTTTAGTTATGAAGGCATAGCTAATCAGCTGAAAGGTGTCCTCTTGCTGAGGTCTGCCAAGAAATTGTCTTGACATGAACAGATACTTTTTCGCTTTCACCTTTCCTTTCCTCATATTTTAAGCTGCCTATTGAACTGCCTTCTGTCATCTGTGGAACAAACTCAATTTTTGTACAACATCATGGGTTGTTTGTGCCAATATCAGTGAAGTAGTCAGCAGCTGTTGGAATAGAATTTTGTAGTGGTAGGTCATCTTTCAAAAGAGGATATTAGCTAGCTAGAGCAGCACTGAGGGAAGAGTCTTTATTGAGCAAAAATGTGTCAGGCCTGCTTTGTTAAATACAGCAAGTATTTTCAAAAATTTATTGTATAATTACCTTGATTGGATGAGGAAAAAGTGTCTTGAACTAATCAAAGAGCCACAATTCATTGGTTTAATAATCATTATTTGCCCCCTTCTGAATTGCAGGTGCTTGGTTTGAGTGTAAGGATGGTGGTGCTTATCTTCATGAGCTTTGATTAATATCTAATTCTTTGCATCATGGAAGGAGCTAATCAGATATTCAATTTGCTAATCAGCTTCTCGATTTGATTAGTAATATACTAATCACTTAAGAAAATCAAATGTGACATATGTTTACGGTTTTTTGACTTAAAGTTACAACCATCTCTGAGAGTGGGGACGTAGGAGGGTGTGCTTAATACTACCAGTTTGATGCAGGGTCAAGTATGAGGCAGCTGCAGCCCCTCCAGGAATACCAGGGAGGGAAAAAAGCTCAGAAGCAGATGCTGCAGTACTTGCTTTTAGGGGCTGCGCTTGAACTGGTGTCCCTCGTGCCTTCTGCTTTACCTAGTCAAGAGTGAAAGTGAGAAAGCAATGTCCTGACTCCTCAGCTGATTATTTCTGTTTTCAGTCTTAGAATTTCAGTGGGATGTCCCTTTTGAAGGAATTTTTTTTTGACATGTCCTGACAGTGGAGAAAACCCTATTTTTAGTATTTAGTGTTGTTTCGGGATAAGTGTCTCTGAGAACATGCTGAGATGTGAAACATTGTCACCAGTGGTGTGGGGCTTTTTCTTTGCACGCTTGATGGGCACTGCTACTTGGAGCAGTGAGACTGTTTCTCTTGTCTTCACAGAGGAAGCCTTTTTTAGTCATTTTGTCTTTCCTTTTTATTTTGATTGTAAAATTCTCTCTCTTAATGAAGTTGTCAAAACTTGCTTCCTTTGTTGGAGTTTTATCTTTGTATTTGTCTTTTTCCTGGTGAGAAGTGGACAGTGCTTTACCACTGCTTTTGTTGTACTTATTTTGTTTCATTTAGGTTTGCTTGTTTATTATGTTCAAGCTGTGTTCCTGAGCCTGGACTGTATTAAAAAGAGGAAGTGGTTCTTTTAAACTTATTGGAACTTAGATTTATTTGCTCATCTGAAGGTTTATTAATTAATAATGGTTTCTCTGTGTTACAAATCTGTAGGGATATCTCTGCTATGTGTTCAAATCAATTTAGGTAAATAAACTAAGGAGTAAGGTATGCTTTCTATGTGCTTTCCATTTACAATGCATACATTGCTGAAACCAAAGTCAAACTAAGCATCTACTGAGGACATAAGAGACCAAACTGTCCTTGTGTCAGAGAACTTGTTAAAATAGAGAATTCAGTGGACTTTATTACATTAATTGGTGTTTGATCCACCTGTAGAAACATAAAGTAGCATTTCAATTGTTGCTTAATCAATATTTAATTTCCAATTTAAAAATGTTGTGCCTTCAGCTCTTAGATGGCTCCATCTCTTCACTTGTCTGTTGCCTGGCAATATTTGAAATGGTAACTGGCTGAATATTGGTCCAAATAAAAATAAAGTATTTGTAACTGGAGTCTGAAGGCATAATTGGGATGGTAATGATATCTAAATGTGAATGTGTTCCCTTTGTTTATCTAATGAGTAGGGAAGTGGATATATCCCCATCTGCTTCAAGTAGGTTTAATATCAGCTGTAGCAAAACATGTGCTTTGAATCTGTATTTGACTGAAAACAAACACATGCTGACCATATATTTGTCAGAATAATAAAAACCCTGGGAGCTGAATGATAAATATTGTGATTATTGCTTTGTGTGTGTCACCTTCTAAAAGCAAGCATGAGTTTTGGCCTGTTGAAGATGGAAAGCCATAATTTTAAAAAGTAGGAATTTCAGTTCAGAAGTAGTGGTAGTCTTCACTTGCCTCTGCCTGAGGTAGTTCAGGTTTAAATATTATACTGCTTGCACGCCTTCTCTAGAGAATGAACATGCAGAATACAAGGACACATTTCAATATCTGATGGTATTGAACAGCCCTAATTTTTTCCCCACATTTTGGTAGTATGTGTCTAAATAGAAGGGTGAGCCTAAGTTTAACCTTGAACTCAGATTCAAAAAGTCTGGGAGTATTTGTATTTTGTTCTTTACTTTAGAGTCAGATGAACCTCCTAAGTTGAATAGGACAGAGATAGAAAGGCATGACAAAGCTATTAATGAAGTTTCAGGAGGAAACTTACCTTGTTCTGCTTTCTGACTGAGGAAACGTTTGCTGAAGATGGTGTTCAGATTCATGAACTTCGATTACTTTTTGCCTCAATGTCCATAAAGGATTACATTCTTATGTTAGAGCAAAGTTTGGATGCTTTTGTTTTATGACAGTGTTAGGCCAAAGGGCTTTTGGGTTCAGTCTGTGTCAAGATGAACCTTGGTAGCAAGGAGACAGTGGAGAGAGTGACTGCTGCTGAGCGGAGGCTGAGCTGGAGCAGGCTGAGCACTGTTTTGCTTGCAAAAAAAGTATATTGCCAGACACTGAAACAAATCCCCCTTTGCTATGAATCCATAAGAGGATATTTCTGTAGGAGTATTTGTTTTCCTTCATGAATATTTAGTTTGCAATGTGTTTTGAATGCATTGTTACAATATTTCCATCATAAATATGGCCATTAAAAAGGACACAAAAAAAGAGGATGCAGTGGTTAAGACAGAGGCAGAGGAGTGTGTGTCTTTATATATGCTCAATTAAGCCGTAAAGACTCGTAATTATGGCCACATTTTGACACTTATGGAGTAGGATATTGTGGAAAGATTCTGCCCAGACGGGTGAGGCTGCAAGCATTTGTGCCCTGAAAGGAAAGACAGAGAGAGGACATTCCCAGTGTGATTCAGCAGTGCCTGCAAGTGCAGCAAGTCTAGGACCTTGTCACTGACCATGAAAAACAAACAATCCTGTCGTTCAGCCCTCCTATTTCTTCAGCCTATTCTGTCAGGGGGAGTGTACAGTGCTGATGCTTTTGGGATCTTTCCAAAGAGCAGAACAGCTGGGATTCAGACTTGTGCAGTGTCTTGTTACTCTCTTTCATTGGTATTTCTGGAAAAAAAAAAAAAAAAAAAAAAAATTAAAACCCCCCCCAACCCTTAACATCAGATCTGGGCATGTGTCACATGGCTCTTTGGCAAACACTCAAAAGTGTATTCTGCTTTCTGACATTTCCCTTGCAGTAAATATGTGCAGTTGCCTCCTGGTGCTCAAATGGTATGTGATAATGAATTTTCCCATAGAGATGGGAAAGTCATAGCAACCTTCTTAATAAAAGGATAGCTTTTAATAATACTAATATACTCCTGGTAATCTAGACTAAGAAGGATATTTTCTATGGTGTCATGCTCAAAGAAATGTGAGACACTCACTGGGTTGTAAATAAATCTGCCTGCTCCTTCTAAAGAGCCAGTGACTACGATAATGGCATTCAAAATGATGCTGACATCAGCCCAGTAGTTCTTGCCACGAGTGAAAGAGCAAATAGTTACCATTTAATTCTAATGCACTGAGATAGCCTGGAGCTAAATAATACATTTTTGTTAGTAATTATTTAGCACAATCCCAAGCTGCAAAATAAATTTGCATACAACTTGTCCCTTGAGGATTATCTTGCTTAGAGGGTATATGGGAACACAGGAAGGCAAACGACTCCAAGTTGATGGTTTGTTTGCATTATTTTGACTGTTAAAATTATCAGAAGCCTTTAAATAAAAATGAAATCTAAATAAGTTACTGGTTTTAAACATTAAGGACTCCTGCATGCAATATTTAACCATATTCCATCAAAGATATTACCTTTTTATGTGAAAAGGAATATATTAATACAAAAACACTTTCCTGGGTCCTTAGATATGGAACCCCTGTGGTTGTTTTTATTAATGTTCAAATAATTGAACAGATACAGTAGAGGCGATGTGAAATTCCTCTTCCTCTCATTCAGTAAATGGAAAAAAATCAATTAATTGCTTACAAATCTTTGTGGATCAATTCTGACATAGGTTTAAAATGCAGCAGTGGTTGTGTTGATTCTGAGGTTAGCTCAGTTGGCTAGAGCATAGTGCTAAGAACAGCAATGTTGTGGGTTTGATCTCTGTCCAGGCCATTTACTTAGCAGTTTGACTCAATGATCCTTGTGATCCCTTCCAAGTCAGAATGTTCTGTTATTCTGTGTTGAACTCAGTGTGAAATGCGGCGAAGGTTTGTTCATAGGCAGTGATGTGAGTCTGTGTCTTTGGGCTTAGCTGTGATCCTTGAAACTCTGTGCCTCTGAATGAGCTGGATGTGACCAGTGGGGCTTCTAAGAGCTGTTAGAAGTCTGACCACATTGGAATTTCGTCCCTTCTCGTCTGTCCCTTGCTGGGCTATTGAGAGTGTTCCTCCCACCTTGTCCAATGGAAACATGCTGGAGAGCAGTATGCAGTGTGGCTCTGGCAACTCCTGAAAATGCCTGTACTGATGAGTAAAGAATAACATTTATCCTCAACAAACTCCCTCACTGGAAAGTGCTGTTCCAAATTTACACTGTATTGCTCTTTCTTATTTTATTTTTACATCTGTGGTTTGGTTGCTCCAAGGCAGCGCTGGTTGCACCAGAATTGCACAGCTTCTCCTATCATCCAAGCACCACTGTCCTGCATTGCCAAACATTGATGCCACAGTATGTATTTAACAGGATAGTACAAGATCACTTTTTTGGGGCACCATTTTCAGATGTGGGAAATTTTCCTGGCTAACAAGCATCTCTCCCATGAGGAAAGGCTAGGAGAACTGGGACTGTTCAGCCTGAGGAAGAGAAAGCTCAGGTGTATCTTGCCAATGTGTATAAATACCTAGAGAATATGAAGGTGATGCCAGGCTCTTTTCAGATATGCCCAGTGATGGGGTGAGAGGCAGTGGGCACAAACTGATGCACAGAAGGCTCTGTGTCTGGATATCGGAAAACACTTTTTCACTGCAAAGGTGATGGAGCATCAGAAGAGGTTACCCAGGGAGGTTGTGGATTCTCCATCTTTGGGTATATTCAAAAGTCATCTCAACAGGGTCCTGGGCAACTGGCTGTATGTGGCCCTGCTTGAGAGGGGATTTGAACTAGATGACCTCCAGAGATCCCTTCCAGCCTTAGCCATTCTGAGCTTCTGTGAAATCCTTGAACTGGTATGTTACAGTTTTTGCTTTATTGTAATTTTCATTTGTATGGGACTTTCAGGCAAAAAAGAAGGAAAAAGAAGAAGAAAAGCAGCATTAAAACAAACCTTATTTAAACAGATGGACTGCAAAAGGAGGGAAACAGTCCTTGGGGTTAGCTGGTGCAGTAGATCTTAGTCCTCTGAGGGTGGTGAAGAAGTTGAGTTTGAGGATGCCAAATAAGCTCATGTCCAAGTTTGTTTGATCTAGGAATACCCAATATCTAGGAATAGTGGTCACTGGGTGGTATTGGAGAGGCTACACAGGGGCCTTGTTTTGGGAATACACACTGCCTGATCGCAGCTGGGAGCTGCTGCTACTGCTGTGGTCACTTGCAGCCCTTCCTCCGCACATAAGCTGACTCTAGATAAATGGGGAGATTAATTATGTTTTTTAAAAGGAAGGAACAGAGTTTAAAAAAAAGGCTGAGATGGTTCATCAGTGAAGAAAGATGAATGTGGAAACATCTGTCTCTCTCCTTCTGATACTTCAGGTTTCAGTGATTACAGGTTAGGATCGAAGCAGCAGGATGCTGTGTGCTCAGATAGGCCCTCTCAAACTAATAAGTAGGTAGGTATTATTGCCTATTATTAGCTAATAGGTAGGGGCTATTATTGATTTGTAGAGTGCATGTTGACAGAGCTGCTTGAAAGTCTGGGAGTTTATTACCCACCCTTGTCTAAAGCTGCAGGAGTTTGTGCCTGAAGCTGCTGCCAGTGATAATTTCTCTCCAAAACAAGTATCTTAAATTTAAACTAGAATCAGACTGATAATGGCTCTTCTGAGATGAACTAACACAACCTTTATGGAAGTGTTATGTAGGCTGTGCTGTGCCTACTCAGGGTGCAGGCTGTAGGTCCCACCATCTCCTTCCTCACCTGCAGCATGACTGCCTGTTGCAGCTCAGCTCTTGAATCTGAAGCAAGGCCTATGTTTTGCAGGCTGCTTAGTTCTAGTGTACATGAGCTTTTTTTAAAGACACCTTTGTTCTTGCATGCCTTAATATGCAGCCTTGGTTGCTGTGTTTTCCATTGGGAGAGGTGATGAGGATGCTTTTATCTTGCTGAGGCAATCTAATGTAAAACAGATGAGAAGAATGGCAGCAACTACAAAAGTTTCCTTTGATAAGCATTATTTTTGTTGGTGATATTTAAAATTTACAAGTGAAATAATGTTGCTGTGATTTATGTGTTAAGACTTTTAAAGCTGAGTTTCATTAATAGGAAATTTTATATACGGGAGAAAAGCTTTTAATATGCATTTGCTAATTTCTAGTGAACTTAACTGTGGCATTCAAATATATTTCATTTACAGTGACAAGTGAGTGCAAATCAGGTTGTAAAGGTTGCCAATCTGAATGTTTTGGTTTTCTGTATTAACTCAGAGGGCCTCATCCTGAGGGAAGGGCATGTAAGGGAGATTTTAGAATTTGAATCTAGACCTGACTTGTGATTCTCAGTAATTAGATTATTAACATTTGCTATAAAAATATGTACGATTGCATTCAGCTGTGCTCATTCTGAAGATGGCCCACTAGCAAGCAGACTGACCTCAGAAAACTCCTGGGGGGTTCAGAAAAGAGTTGTCATTTTATTGTAGCACAGGGGAAAGTGGAAGCACAGTACAGTTCAGACACCTGTATCATTATGGCAATGGAAGGTTTCTTTTAATTGGCTAGCCTGGGATTGAAGTGCTTTTCAAGAGGGTCTCATTTGGGGAATAAGGAACCTAGATTGCCCTCAGATTGTTGCAGTCAGATTTTGACCCTCAGCATAGAGTGAAGACTTGGAGTTGTTCTCCACTTAATGAGAACAAGGCAGGCATGTGGAAGAGCTTGAGTCTGAAAATCCTAGACAACTTAATCTTCCCAAAGAATAAGGACAAAAAAAAACTCACTCAGGTTTGGTCCTCTAGTGAGGCTGCATGTTATCACTGATGTGGAAATGTTGACTTGCCGATGTTGTGCAGTCGCAGGACTGAAATAATTTGGCCTTATCTTTAGCTAAAGCCAGGAAGATCTGAAAGTGGTTGTTCTTTATGATGGATAAATTATACATTGATAAATATTTTCTTGCACAAAATACTTGGGATTTATTGATTTAGATATTTTACCTTCTTGAGTTGTAGCTATTTAACACCTGTGTTTTTTCTGAGATAAGCTATAATTCATGGACTAATAAACTTTTTCTAAATGGCATGTTACAGGGTTGTCATCTTCCTAAGTACATTATGTATTGAGAAGTATGTTGTTTCCAATCGATTACATGCCTTTGTGCATGCTAATAGTGACCTCATAATTAGAGCAAAGTGCATTAGATTTCAACATGTAGTGAATAGTGCTGTTGCATTAATGTTAACTTGCACCAAAGGTGTTAAACCTCTCTAAGAAGCGGAAGAAGTTACTGAGATTTCGAGTGACATCCAGTAACCTGAGAAACCAAATTCTGAAAATAGATCTAAGTGACAAATCTAATTATGAATTTTACCCATGATATTCTGTCAAAAGTCAAGGAGCTATCACAAAAAATAAAGATTTTTTTTTTAGTGGCCTTCTTTCAAACATTTCCTTTCAACAGCTTTGGTGAGTTCTCTTCATCTAGGCTGCAGTGGAGACCAACTGTATGGAAGCACTCAGTGGCCAACTCCTGCCTCTGGAGGTACAGAAAAATGGCATCATTTATCACAAGCTGTACCATGGGCCATGGTTATATTGCACAAAGTGGTGACCCATTGCCTTCTCTGGCTGAAGAGTGTAATTTCTCAAGCGCCTCTGCATACTGCGCAGGGCTATGATCATCAAGCTGTAAGCAGTTGGATTTATTATTCCGTGGCTTGACTGCTAGGAAAAAATTGAAGCATTGGAGTTGAGTTAAACAGCAAAAAGGAGATGTTATTGCAAACATTATAAATGACCTTGTTTATTTTATAGATGCTGCCAAATAGTAGAAACATGTGGAAATAGAAATGTGGTAATGCCTCTTTCATGCTTCTGCTATTCTGCATTTCTCTGCCTTTCTCTGAAGGCTGGTGCTAAAAGATGAGGGGAATAAAATTATTTCTTAGGCTAATTAAAAAAACCCCCAACTTTTCTACCCCTATCAAATCTACCCAGATTTAGCTATTGGGGTTTTAGAATAGTACAACTGGAATCAAACAGCATTTTTAAACTGCATGATGAATCTCTCAACCTACTACATGAAGATGAACTCTTCAAGCTTCTAGTTCCAGAGTTTGGTTTCAGATGATGTCAGAGTAATTAGGGATATCTATATGAATTTGTATCACCGATAAATTCAGCAGATAAATTTACAACATATTTCCAAGTAACTACATTGGAAAATTCTGTTTCTTCAGATATTTATCTACTCTCTTTTCTTGCCTGTGCCTATGTGAAAATATAATCATGGTTGCATGGCAGATTTACTGTTGTTTACTTAGTTCTAAATGGAGGAAAAAAAATGCGTAGACCTGCTATGGTGCTTTCTCTCTGTGGAATGTTGTTTTCTGGCCAGGCAGCTTGATCATGCTGAGGGATTCAGAGGTGTCCAGGGCAGCCCAAAAGATGGTCTTGACAATGCTGCAAAACTCCGAACTTAGCTGGGCTCTCTCAGCCTATCAGACTGGGTGGTTCCCTCTTCCAACTGAGATAGGAACTTGGAAATACAAGAGCAGACCTGTCCAGGTGTGTCCATGTGGGGTGACTGAATGGCTCTTCTTTCTTCCTGGGCTGCAGTGTGTCCTCTGGAGAGCCATATTGATGCCATGGTGATTTTTTGCCTTTTCTTTTATATATCCTTTTATATAGCTTTTATGTATCCCCAGTGCTTTTAGCATGCATGCTTGTAATTCATTAAGTTTGATAATTTAGCGTAATCCTAATATTCTGTTAAGCGGGGAGACCAAACATTCTGGAGGCCTCACAGTTAGAGGCCAGAAGGCCGTATGCTATCCTGAGAAACCAAGGTCTTCCCTACAACACATCCTGTAAACTAAGATAGGCCTCTCCAGAGGGGAATTCCTCGAGATGGAGGAGTTCATTCAAGTCTCTCATTGGGAAATTTCTGATAGATATGCTGATTTGCAAGGCCTATGAATTGTATATGCGATCTATCGTGTGTGTGCTTTTCGGCGCATTCCACTGGAACGAACCTTTAATGATCCTTAAATAAATACCGAGGTAAAAAACCCTTTTCCCTTAGCTGTGTTTGACTCTTAATTTTAAGAGCAGGGAAAGGCAAGAATATCAACCTGTGGAGAGGCTGAGGAAGCCGGGTGCTGTTGGAGGTTTACATTTAGCTGCCCCCACTTCCACGGCCATCCGGCGCCCATGCACCCTCTCGGATCTGCCTGCAGCCTGTTGCTGGCTGTGCTGCACTGTGGCGCATTGGTGCAGGAGGATAATTTAAGAAGTCTGATGAAAACTGGAGACTGAAGATGAGAAGTGACAGATGATGCGTACCAAAGTACCATCTCCAGTTGTTGCTTGGGAATTGGAAGAGTTTTGCCCAAATAATGTGTTAGCTCTTGTCTGTTCAAGGTCGCCCTGAGAAACGAAGGCTGTGAGTGTTCTTGAACTACGGTTTGAAACAGGGTTATTGTGGTAATGATTTACTCTCTTTCAATATTTCTGTTGTTTCCTGCTCCAACACCATCTCTGGGCAGCTGAGATTTTAGTCAGTTTTAAATACATTTCATCAAGATGCCTTTGGGATGCTTTCTGAAATTTCTTGGTAATTTCATTAAATAACTGCCTTTAGTCATCCCCAAATTTCATTTTGATTGGCTTTATTAAGTGGGCTTTGACTTTCCTGATATTTGAGTGGGAGAAGCTTTTCCTGGCATTTGCAAATGTTCAGTGCTTTGAGTTTCTTCTTTTTTGTTGTTTGTTTTTTTTTTTTTTTTTCTGTAATTAAGTTTTATGACAACAGTTGCAATTGTTTCTGTGCTTATATATGTGTGCCTAGACTGGCTATCACTGTTTCCCTTTTCATCTCCATTATGTTCTTTTCTGTACTTAAAATTCTCAATTTAGCTGTTTTAAGAGACTTTAGCAAAACTGAGTTATTTTTATAGGTGTGTATAGATGCACATAATTAGATCTCTGCATCATGTTTAACCTGTAGTGTTGTTCAGAAACAGCACTTCATAAATTTTGCCTTCTATTCTGATTTGAGGCTTTTAGAAAAGTAACTTAAATGTCAGATTATTAGTTGAAAAAGTTAAAAAAACCCATAAATTTTATGTGCCTGATGATGAACCTGATGTTTTTGAACTCTGTGTTCTCAGCATATCCCAAATTTAGTGAGCAGCTATGGTGAAAGTGATAAACTATTGCTAATTAAGTTATCATGCTTTTGGTGAGCTGATTATGTAGGCTATTTTAGTGGCTGTTTGAGAGTAGATATGTATTTTATTTCCCTGGCAGAATTTTGCAGGTAATAATGAAGCCTGAAGTGCCTTGATTTTTAACCCAAAAAATTAACTTACGTAAAAAATAAAAGAGATGAAGGTAAGTAAATACAGGTTCATTAGAGAAAAGAAAAAAATCTGTAAATAAAAAAAAAAAAGAGTGGCAGAGTACAATACGAGAAGAAATGGGAGAACAGTAGGTAAGAGTGGTGGAGAAAAACAGTGATTTCTTTTTCACTTCAGTGCTAGATGGAATATCCTTATGCATCGTAGTAGGAAGGGAAATGCATGTGGGGAAAAAAAGCATCTGACTACAGTAGGAGCTGATTCTGGGAAAATGAAGAGAAACTAAGGACTACGTCATAGCTGCAGTTAGTGTGAAGATAAGAATTGTAGGCTACATCTGTTTTAATAAAATAAGGCCAAGCAAATTATTTTTTTGGGTTTTTGTGTAATGTGTTTGGGGAAATACCCATTAATTTGTGTTCAATATTATGGAACAGAATTAAGGGGAAAACAATGGTGAGCTTTCTGAAACTTCAGTTTGTAGTTAGAAGTTCAGTCAATGAACATTTATTTGAAGCAATAGGTATGTCTTTTTTTTTTTTTTTTTTTTTCTTTTTAACCGTTAATCTATGAAGAAAAATACCCTCACAGTAAAGAGAGATAAATGGGGAGAACTATAGTTCTAAGTTATATTACCTTCTGGCTCTTGGCTCATTCTGGAGCGTAAGGAGACTAAGAGATACAAGTTTACATCCCATCAAAATGTGCTTATCCATATAATTCCTCTTGTGGTTGCTTGTCTTGAAAATTGACTGCTCAATTTTTATTATTATTGCTATTTTTTCCTACCTTATTGTAAAATTCCATACCTTCCTGTGTTTTATAAATCCAGTCTCGCAAATGTCCGTGCAGGACTTTTGAGGTTTCCTAGGTTTTCAGAAGAGAAACAGCTTTTATTTACTTCTGCGTTTACATTTTGTTTTTCAGCTGTTCTGATTTTATTCTTGTAGAATAGTAGTTTCCAAAGACAGCTCATCTTCAAAGCCTTGGCCTATGAACAAAAGCAGTGGTACCTTTTGAGAGCAATTCCAGAATTTTCTTATCTCTCTATATATATATCTTGTATCTAAAATATCTTTTGAAATTATGTAAGTACTTCTTAAATTTATAAATATATTAAATACTTAAGAAGTCTGTACCTAAAATTCAAGGTAGACTTTTAATTATTTTTAACATTCTGTCAAATAGCAGAGAAATGTTTTTGAAATAAATCAGATGGTTGTTATTCAGGCCTTTTCACCTTGAGACATGCGGGTTTTTTTGGGCAGCTAACAGAATGGTATGTCTATTTTTTTTTCTCCTACTCTCTTAGATATTACAATACAACCTACTTTCCCTTTTCCCCTTTTCAATATATTTTTGTTGTCTTTTTCAGTGCTACATTCAGGAAAAATGTTAGATATTAAATCAGATGAAAAGTGAGACAGTATTTTTCTCTTTGTGTTTATTTATTAAGTATAAATATTTTAATTCCATGAATAAAAGCTGGAATTGATAATGATGCTGGAAATTTGAAGAAGGATAGCAGTGATGAGAGCAGCTCGATGAGTCTAGTAATAAACTTTATTTTTAGAAGTAAGTTTGACTGTCCATAACACAGAGCTGAGTCTCTATTGATTATAGGAACTTAGCACTTCTGGATTCCTATGTGGCATGGTACCATCTTGGAGTCCCCTGGTTGCCTACCCATTGTTTCAAAGTGCTCTTATTCTATTAAAACCTTGCTCTGCTGTCATCCTTACTCCATTTTTCTATTCTTCACCCTTTTCCTGAAAACACCCCACTGTATAGTACCAATTTAACTGTTGAGAATACACAGATACTGTAAGCTACAGTGCAATATTTTTAGTATTTCAGTAATATATTATTTATATATCTCTGACACAAGTAGTGCATGGAAATTCTTTTCTGACAGCTATGCAGCAGCACCCTTTCAGTCTTCTTACATTCATGCTGCCGGGATATTGCATATTTAGTTAGTGTCATTGGAATGTGAGTCAAATACTTTATGTTGCCATGCATTGTCCCTGTATATTTTAACTGCATGCATTTTTTAAGTGCCTCTGTGCAAATGCCCCCACCTCCCTTTAATTTTTGCAGAAATTATCTCATAGAATCATTAACCATTACACTTTTCAAGAAAATATCTTTGGGATATTCTTGTATTATCTTTTTATGTTTGTACAAAACCTGTTCATTAGGAGTACTTACTGCATTACCCCATGAAGCTCTGCCAATAAAAGGAAATAATGTATGTCTTGAATATCATCATAAATTAAATCAAGATTTTTCACATGAATGAGAAAAGGCAGTATTTGACCTGTGCTACTCCATAAGAAAGTGACAAACTGTCAAATTTTCCTCCAGAAGATTCATTCTCTAGAGCTTACAAAGTATCATGTCATTTAGGAGCTCACTGCCCAGCACTAGTTTTTAAAAAATCCAATACAAGGTTAGGAATTTTTAGGAAAAAGTAGAAAGCAGAGCATCATGATGACACTGAATGATTCCATGATGTGTGTGCATGTTTAGTACTCAATTCTGGTCTTCATCTCTCAAAAAACATGAAGTAGAAATGAAGTGGATTCTAGAAAGGACAGCAAGTATGATCAAGGATAAGGAATGACTTCTGTGCAGGGAGGATCTAAATTGGCTGGGACTCTTTATCCTGAAAAAGGGAGCTTATTTTAGAACTCTATAAAATCATAAGTGGCATCGAGAAAATTAATAGGAAAGAAATGTTCACTGCCTCATCCAAGAAAAGAACAGGAGTTCAGTGCATAAACCAAACTTGCTGCAGAAAGTTCCACATAAAGGTTGGCATGAGTCTAAGTTATAGTTGGAGAATTTCAAAGAGAAGAAATATTTGAAGCACTATTTTAAAACAAAAACAAAGCCCCCTTCAAAACCCTCAGGCAAACCAAAACCCCAAAAACCCCAAACAGTGAAGCAAACTAAAAAGCAGTCTCCAAAGAAAACCTCAGTGTTCCAGTCTTGAAAATCCACAAACTGTTGGAAACAGAGAATATTCTAGGCATTCGTGCTATCTACTTGTTCTATTTTGAAACTCTTCCATCCCTCCAATTGACTTTTATTCTTGTAGACATCCTAGGTGGACTTAGGTTATCTCTTAGGCTCATGGTCTGCCAGCAGATAGAAGAAAGTTATGTTTAAATGTATTTTATTTTAAAATAATACTTGGTGAAGTGTTTCTGCGTATACATATCTAAAGATACCTAAAGGTTTTATTCACTGTTGTTCAGTTTAAAGTAGTATGCTGGGATAGGAAGCAAAATTTCCCAAATTCTGCACTTGTAACAGTGATAAAATTCTTGCTACTCATATGAAAATTTGCAGAAATCTGGTTTGGGTTTTATGGCATTCTTAAAGGCTTTGTGGCTTAATTTTCCATATATATATATTGGAGTAAAAACTATAAATTTAATGGTGCAAAGCAAATACATTATAAAGAGTTTGTATTTTTTTAAGAACACAAGTGGTTCCATATATTCCATTTGTATAATACCTGCTTTTAAGTAACACTTGGTGAAGGAGTTTAATAGCACCATTTTTCTTCCCCTTTTTCTGGCATGCTCTGTCACTGTATATAAAGAAACCTCTTCAATAGCACTTAAATTGTTACTGGGAAAAATACTTTCAGTTTCTCTTAGCAAAGTCACAGAGTCAAGGAAACCCTAAAGATCTCAAGGAGGTTTTTTGAGGGAGATACTCCGAAAATCATCTTGACAATGTTGCTGATGTCCAGGTGTGAGTAACAGAACTCATGGCATTGTTGAAACTGGCCTCTTTGCAGAGCTCTGGTGCAAGGACTGTTTGTCAAGAAGGCAACCTAGCAGATTGTGCAAAAGACACAATCTCCCGGTCACCTTCCAGTGATAACAAAAGGACATGGAGCTATTCCATACTTTGCCCAGGAAAATTATTAGGATCCTGCGTGATTTATTGAAACAGTTTATCTACAAAAACAGCATTGCAAGTTTTTTAAAAATAAAGTTATTTAGTTATATTTTGGGATAAAAATTTGACAGTGGGCCTTGTTTTGTGTTTTAGTTATTTATAGGTTCCTACTGAGTGCCTTGAGCTATGCATATAGAAATCATCTCTGCTATAAAAAGGACCGACTGGTTCCTTCCCAAGAGGCTTTTTTCATGGTACAAAGCAAAATAAAAAATTGCTTGTAGTGCACATCTGTGATATTGTGTAACTTAAATTTCTCCTGCTGCTTGACATTTTCTTACCCGGAGTGTAACTCAGAGAATGGTTTGTCATTGTGGTGAATTTTTTTTTTTTAATGAACATGAGTGTGTTAAATTTGAATAACTACATTAATGTGACATTATTGCTGAAATTTACACACATAGAGTGAGTAAATTCGGAATAATGATTCCCACAATGCTCATAACTTGTCTCTTTTCTCATGTGGGCTGTACTGCTTTCTGTTACCTTCAGTAAGCTCTTGAGCCTTGTTAAAGACAGAATGTTGCATCTCTGGTTGAATCACTGCCTTTCTTAGATACAGCTTTGGGTTTTACTAAGCTTGTAATCATGTTATATTTTCCTCAGCAGTAGTTTAATGTCAGTGAAATAAATATGGTGGTAAAATTCAGTCAGAAATATCTCTTTCCTCAAACATGATTTTAGCTCATTTTTAACTCATTTCAGCTCATTTTAGCTCATTTTCAGATGAGGACAGTGTCAGGGACTGAAATTGTGCAGAAGTTCCGGCCAAGGGAAGGCCGGTCATCAAACCTTAGTGCAAACCAAGCAGAATTTTAGTTTTTTTACTGCCAGGGCATGTTTTGACTTGACATTATAAAATATCTCTGCTACAGGTATTTTACATCTCCACAGTGGTAGGCTGTTGCAACATGTTCCAGTAACGGGATTTCTGCTGGCGCGGTGACATTATTTTCTTAGGTGAGATCAATTAACACAACATGCAAATGCTCTAGATTTAATTTAGTTGAGTCTAAATGAACAGTTACGCCAGATTATCTGTGTTGGCAGGAGGGTATGAATCTTTTCCTGAGAAAAGCTCTGTTGCAAACCTTTTCAGCCAGAGTCACTATAAAATTTTTTGGAATAAGAGTTTAAGTCTATAGCTTGCTTGAGGGAAAACAACAGATAGGTGTTGGCATATCCAAAACTTATCCTCAGAACAATGTGAACTCTTTGGAAATAAGATTTAATCAGAACAAAGCGAGTGACTGCAGGAACAGCGGTTTCTTTTGTTTATGTGTAGGTGTAATATATGCTTTTACTTGTGTAAAATAAAACAAAGAATGCATTAAGTTCAAGAAATGGGGTTTATTATCACTCTTGGAAGCTGTGCTTGCTTTATTTCATAAATAAGCATCCTTCTAATTGGCAAAGGACAGAATGTGGCTCTGAAATAAGAATGTTATTTTAAGGTCAGGCCCTACAAGACAAAAAAATCCTCTAGTGCTATTTTTAGCAAGTCTTTTAACCCGTAGCAGAGGGCAGGATTGTCAGGCAGTCAGCAGATGTCTGCAGGTGAATTTTAACAGTGGATACCCACAAACCTGGCATCAACTGTGCAGTTTAGCCCTACACCCTGCAGTATTTAGGCTTCTCTTCCCCTTCGAGGTGGCATCTCCACAGGCTTCTTTCCAGATCAGCAAACAAAGTATTACTTCTTAAGCAAGGCATTTTTCTTTGTTCTTTTTTTTCCCCTTCTATTTTCTTTTTTAGTAACTATGGATGCTGTAAGTTTATATTTATGTACTTGAAGTGAAAGTTTAAATCAATCAAATGTTTTGCTAATTGGTCTGGTATTCAGCCTGGTTGAGATCTAGCAAAAACTGATACAATGCTTCTTATTTCACAGTGTGTATTTGGAGCTATCTGTGTGCATAAATTTATGAAAAATAATCTAGTGCATAGGTGAATAATGTATTTCACATATGTCAAAACCAAACAAAACGTGCTTCATCAAGCATCATCCAAGTAAATGAATTCTTGAGCAAAGACATTTTATCCTAAGAGTAATTTTCTTTTAATAATTTACAGAAGAGACTAATTTGAAAGTTCTTTCACCTTAATGACTTCTGTTGGTAGCACAAAGCTCCAGTGTCATCAGCATTCTGCACCTAAACCTGCCAGCTGAGGAGCTGCCAGGTACATTAACTCTTATCAACTTAACAGAGATTTGTTCTAAGAGAAGCTGCCTTCTTCATAAGAAGTTCAGATTGAGCCTTGACACTTAATCTAAATACTGGAGCTAGAGGGATTTTCCTGGAGGTAATTTTGAGTGATTATTAGTTGATTAAAGTAGTTCTCTGTGTCAGTTTCAATCATGAATTGGCCTTCTATGTGTCAGAGACAAGAGTTTATCATGCTGATGGACGTTGGTGTGCAACTGAGTGTTTTTCACATAAATTGGAAAGAGCAGTTGGGTAATCCCCTTTTGCAAGCTGTAACAACTCCTGCAGAGTAGCTCTGCAAACATGTCCATCTAATGCAGTAGCACAAAGCAGCTAAAAGTTAAATACCCTTTTCACCTCCTGCTTTTATAAGGTAGACTTTCATGTGTGTCAAATTTGTTGTGTGTGATGCAAGCTCATTTAAAAATAAATAGGCATTCTCAGATAATGAAATTTTAAATATGTAAAAAATGTAATATGATTGAATTGGATATTCATCTTATTGACTATAAACAGAAAAGCTGATTGTAGCAAATACTGAATTAGTTTGGGTTTTTTTGTTGTACTGAAACCAGAAGTATATATCGTTTTTAAGCCTATAATTGCAGCAATAATGAGTTCTTATCCCTTGTTTCCAAGTACATTATGCTTGGATTTGTAGCAAAAGACAGGTCTGACCGTGGCTTTCTGCCAGCTTTGCAAGAAGGTACTCAGTTCAGAGGCAAATAAAATTTTTTGTCTTCATTTTACCTTTGTAAGATTAGTAAGATTATGATGAAATAACTAATTCAAATAAAAGAAGAATCTCATTTGAAAATCATGTATGAAAATTTTTTTTTGATTTCTAGTTTAGCATAAAGTAGGAATTCTGATTTCCCGAAGCTTCTCTTCAGGGTTGTTTTGTGATCAGTTGCCATTAATTTAGAATCCAGTAAAGTGACCGTGTAGTAATCACATTTCACACTCTTACCTGACAGCTCTTGTTTAGTTAGATTTGTTGAGAGTTGCATTTGTTGAGAGTTTGGTATGGCTAAGTTGGATAATTCATGAGCTTGTCTCCTTTTAGTCTTGAGGAGCTGGTATTTGGAAATGCACATCAGAAAACATTTCTTCAGTGTATAACGGCACGGATCTACAACTCACAAAAACACTAAGTGAGGAGGCTGCTGGGGCTGTCACGTCACTCCAAGGAGATCTGGCATAGGAAGGGGTTGTGTCCATGAATCCCTGCATGAGGAAAGAGGGCCCATGGGGCTTCCTGAGGCCAGCCATCTGGCACGTTGACTTGGACTTGAGTGCGTAGCCTGTCCCATGGTGGAAAAACAGTGCTGTCTCCTGCCTTCTTCTGGAGTTTCCTGTTTTCTGTCTCATTTGGGCTTGCGGCGTATGTTTTTGTTTTCACAGGTGTGCACAAGTTCTGATGTACAGTGTATGGAATCAGGAAAGATAGCCACCCATCCTACTCAAAACATCTTTCTTTGGGGAAGCCTTGACTTTTTATTTTTTAAGTTGTCTTTAAATAGGTCAACATTAATACAGTGTTTCTATGCCCATATTTCCCCCAATTTCTTGATTTTTACTTTCTTCAAATTCTTGTTTGGCCTTTTTTCTCCCAGGTTCTGGGAGAAAATTGATAACTCCAGAGATACATGATTAAGATTCTGCTTATCATACAAGGATGGAAAAGAAAATAATTTAGTTTTTCCACTTTTATTGGTGACTAATGTAAAATTCAGTATTTTTACATAGTATTAAAAGTTGCATTAATTTTTTTGTCTATCTCTCTTCTTTACACATTATGTCATTTGTACTTGCTGTGGCTCTGAAGATTGATTTATCCTGAAGTTCCTGTGGAAGTGAGTAGCAGGAATATGATTCAGGTTTTTACATTTGTGTCAGATGAATATTGGATATTCAGTAAATTTCAGTTTTACATTTTCGTATTTTCTATTTCATGTATTTATACAGGAGTGATCTTGGCCAATTTTGATACAGGGAGATGAAAGGCCAAAACCCCTCTGCTGAAAGTTTCAGAAGTAACAGTCCTGGTTTTGTAGTTGAAGCTTTTTGTGTGTTTCTGAGATATTACCAGGTAGCAGCTGATGGGGGGAAGGTAGGACTTAAGTGGGTGTAAAGCCTTTTATCAGGCATTTTCAATTTTTGATAGATTTCTGTACATTACTTAGTAAAACTTGACAAACCAGGTTCGTGGTGTTTATGAAGGTTCTCTATATTTATGTGCTGAATTTTCCTCCAGCTCATATTATAGACCTGAATCTTCTATTGACTAAAACTTAACTCAGCTGAGTATTAGGGAAGTAGATATTCATACAGTGAAGTTACAAAGAATAATTTCTTTTAAAGAGATTTAAATATACTCTCCTTTCTGAAATGAAGGTATTGTAATATTAGCTACCTTAGAAAATTCTTTTGTCGGTAATGAACAATACATGTCTTAGACAACAGAAGGAAATGTGGGGCACAGAAACACTTTTACAGGTTAAACCATAAATTTTTATGTGCATACACCCTTCTTCACCTCCTATCCTCTGCATGATCCCTGCACTAGGAGTTCAAATGCAGTGCTTTGAAGGAATAGTGTTATGTGGCTATGTTTTTTTATTTTAATTTTTATTGTTCTTTTAGTTAAATAGATGGCATCTATATATGAAGGAAGTGAGTATTCTTTTGCAATAACTGGCCTTCTTTGTTGGCAAATGGTGATGGAGACACAGAGAGACATGTTTTAAAGGAGACTGATCCAGGAAGGTGCCTTTGAAGCAGCTGTGCTGGTTCTGCTTCATGCCGGGTTTGTGGTCGCTGACCACTGAAGGATGCCATAGTCATTCTGAATCTTTGAATTAATGATTATGTGAAATAGGATTAGGAAGAGGAAGGGAAGAGTCAAATTGAAAACTGCATCAATTTAGGTAGCTTTGTTCTTAAAATGAGACGAAGCATGAGGTCGTGTTGTGTGTGAGAGTAATATTTATCTATTCCTGCTCTTCCATTCTGGTGGTGTTGCTTTTCCCTCAGAACAGTAATTTGTGGCTGCTGCGTGACCACACTTGGCAGTGTCATGTGGAGAGGAGAATTGGATACAGCTTTCTGGTCAGGCATGAAGGGGATTTCAAAATTGCCTTGAAAATTTAACCAAATCGAGTAAGTGATTGTGTGGGTTAGACAAATAACAGTGAAGCTGCTAAAATAAACCAGATCTTTTTTATCTTGCCCACACTCCTGTGACACCTTTTAGGATTAAGAGAGTGAGTGCCATTCAGTTGGTCTGGAATGGTTACAGCTGTGAGATAATACAGTTGTCTCTTCAGTTTGTTCTCCAAGTCAGTATTGTACTTGGAGATGTGCTTTGCTGCGTGTATCACTCAAGTGGCGTGCGTGTGAAGAGGGATGTAATTGATTCAGCAAGGATGCACTTTCAAATACAGCTATATATTTTCCATTAACAATAAATAAATAAATGGAAAAGGAAATTACTTTTATTTTGCAATGCATCATTCTCTTTAGCATTATAAGCTTACTTTCAGGTATTCTTTACTTCTGAGTGTGCAGATTTTTTCAGCGAAACAATCTACTGGGAAGTTACTCAATTCAAATATATCTCTAGGAAGCAGGTTTTTGAGACTTTATTTAAAATAAAACTTTAATGATTTTTTCCCCTGTGATCTTAAAAGGTTTGATGTGATTCACTTTTATTTGCTGGACTTAAATTTAGATGTTCCCATTGATTGCGTTCTGAAGCTATAGTAGTTTATCACAAAAATCTGTCTTGTTCTCGACACAAGATAATCTTTTGAATTGCTCTTCTGACTTGCCAATATGTGTGCATTTTGAAAATGTTTCCATACAGAATACCTCCTGATATTTGTATGTTTTAAGATAGAAATCCTGAGCTGTTGACCACAGAAAGAGTAAATGCCTGACATGTTCTGTTCATGCAAGCTTCTGTTGTGATCACCTTGCTGTACTTCTCCCCCCACCTGCCCAGGCTCTGAATAAATGTGCAGAAATAATTACATAGATTAATCTTTCAAAGACCGAGCCTGGTTCTTGGATATATTAATTGCACCCTGTTAGAATTTAGTTGGTTTATTTTTGCACTAACATAACAGTAGAGCAGTGTATCATGGACGTGGTATTGGGCGAATCTCTTGCATATCTTGGGACATTTGTCTGCCAAGCTGATGGGATTTGCTTTATTTCTTTTTTAAATAAAAAAACCCCAGAAACCTCCAACTGATCCGAACTCCAAATACAATGATTTTTCTTGTATCTTTATGTGTAATGCTTAGACTTTTAGACCTCATAGAATTCGTAAGTAATTTGTCCTTTTTTTCTTTACTCATTCTTTCAGCTGAAGGTACATAAAAGGATGATACCATGGATACTAATTTGTTTTTAGGATAAGAGGAAATGGAATGAAGCATGCTAGGGCAAGTTCATGTTGCACATTAGGAAAAAGGCCTTCACCCAGAGAGTGATCGATCGCTGAACAGACTCCCCTGGGAAGTGGTCATGCCATCAAACCTGTCAGAGTTCAAGGAGCATCTGAATGATGCACTTAGTCATATGGTTTAGTTTTAGGCAAGGATTAAGGCGGTAGACTTGACGATCGTTATGGGTCCCTTTCAACTTCAGATATTGTATGATTTCGGCTTGCAGAGAAATGGAGGGTGGCAGTGGTCTTTAATATTCTTCTAATGAGAAAATTGAAATACTCAGCATGTTTTAATATAACACTTGCAAACTGAGAACCTAAGTGCATGTGAAGCATCATACGTTTTTGATAAAAAAGGGACAGATGTGCTGAAGGTTTGTAACAAAAAAGAAATTATAGATGTCGTGTAATAATTTGTTTTAGTCAACAAAAACTGTTCAATATTAGCTTTTCTCTGAGAAGACAAGTATAAAGTACAAATGTAAAATAGCTAAATGACGTATTTTCAATGAGCACTTCTTACTTTGTTCATTTAATCTGAACAGAATAATTTAGGCATTTTAATTTAAACTGATCTAGCTGCTCAGAGAAATATTTTGACAGGAATTCTATCCATGAATGTTTATAATTTTCATTGTAGAACATCTGTCTGCCTTAAATCTACTGAATTTGCTGGTGAAAATGTCATTGCAAATGGATTCTTGCAAATGGTTGGGATACCTGTAATTACTGTATCCAGCTTTAATATAAATGCTTTATGTATTCCTTGTGTCTTCTGCAAAGTAATGTGATTTAGTAAAATGAACCAATGTCTGAAAGCAGGACTCAAAGTACATTTCACTCTATTTCCAAAATATTTTATTTCGTAGTTGTCTTTAATGAGAGTCATTTCTCTGTGGTAAGTCCTCCATAAAACCAGCGTAGGAGCAGAATAAAAATAATTTTGAAATACAGTATGGGTTTCATTTATATCAATTTTAAATTCTGAGTATCAAACATACTGCTAGATACCTGAAATATGTTCTGCAGCTCACAGAATCCCAGGACACCTGAGGTTGTAAGGCTCCCTCAATCCCACCCCAGACAGGTATTTATACAGATTGTGAGATCACCCCTAAGCCTTCTCTTCTCAATTTCATTTGTTCATCTGTGGCCACTTTCCTTACAGTTACATTTTGGTACCTTATGATACCATATCTTTGGTATGTGGAGATTTCGAGGGATGGTTTTGGAAACTTTCTTATGGGATATATAATGGAAATTTAAATCCTGAATTGGCAGATAACACCATCTTCAGGTTCCTTTAAACATAGATCAATGAATAGTAACAACATGGGTAAAAATACTGAACTTTTTCTACTGAAAAACAAAAATTTGAAGGAGCTGTCTGTCTGTCAGAGGTTGAGCTTTAATCCTGTAAATCACTTCAAGTCACTGTGTTTTTGTTGTATTTATATGAATTATGCTGAATGAACCATATGATGGGCCCCTTTTAAATTTCCAGGTCAATGGTAGCCTTATCCATTTCCCATTGAGGACCATTGGATCACTCTCTATGTGGGTTAGAAAGAGTTGAAGTGAAAAAGTAGGATCAATGCCCAAGAGAAGGATTTCTTAACGGTTATTTTTGAAATGATCAAATGCAATTCATATTTGAACTACCACTTCACCAGAAGCCCATTCTCCCAAACTTAGAACTCATCCCTACAGAAAGCAAAAGCAATAATAAAATGGGCATGTATTTTTTGCAGACAAAAGGATGTGTATCTGCGTGCATTGCCAAGAGCACCAGGAATAGCTTCAAAGTCCCATCTTTAAAAATACTGGCAAATGTTGGAAAGTGAACAGGGAAAAAGAAAGCACGTAGTCCATGATGTTGTTAAAAATTCCTTGAAAAAGGAATTGCAAAGGCTAAGTAGGAATTCTCTAGTGCCTGAGAGATTTTATTCTTGCTTCTGTTTTGGATTCACTGGAGCTTCATTGGAAGAGTCTTAAACCTTCTGCTAGTGTGCTCAAGCATGATGACTCCTCAGCCTCTTTGTAGGCATTGAAATTAGTCCTGCAGAAATGTATGAATATAGTTCTTATCGTAGAGATTCTGTCAGCAAGCAAAATTGTAATTATAACTGTGTACTGTAGCAAGTATATTATGAATCTCTAGATAAAGCACAATGCACGCTGGCTCATATTTTAATTTTATGCTTCTTTAGTATTGCTTCCTTGCATAGGTTGATAGGATATGTATACCTGCTAACTCTTAACAGTTTTTTCAGTAGTCAGGATTTTGGGATTTTTGTTTGTTTGTCTATTTGTTTTTGCTTTTTTGTTTTGTTTTTTGTTGTTTGTTTGAATTTTTTGTTTGTTTGTTTTTGCAAATAAATTTTCACTCAATCATTTGATCATCTTCCCCAGAGGTGTTTGTACATCATTTTTGTTGTTTGTTTGGTTGCTGTCTAGAGAAATTCATGATCAAATACCTCTGAGAGCTGGCTTTACGTGACATCTAAGTTGACTTTCAGTTGTATTGGATTCACTACCCTGATGAGGAGTAGCTGATTTATTCATATGCTTCAGTATGTTTCTCTGACAGATTTCCTCTGCGCTCACTGCTCTGGGGGTACTTAAGACCAGTGTAGGTTCAGTTCATAGAATTTGGAGCATATTTGGTACATGGCTGAGGCATTAAAGGATCTGAATAATCCAGTGTTTATGTGTATTGTACACCAGGCTCTTAGTAATTGGTTTCTCTGAAAATGAATTTTATTTATTTCTTGCATGGCTCTCCTGAGATTCAGAATATGAAGCAATATTTTGAAATCTCAAGTTTTTTTATGGGTTGGAAATACCATTGAAAGCTTGGTTTTGGGTAACCCAAACCAAACCACCTTTACTTTCCAAAATTTTTGTCTTTGGTGTTAATTATATTTACAACATTAAAACTTTCGAGTAAGTATGCAGACAGTCACCAAACAAGGATATGACCCAGAAAATCTACAAGTACCAAAAAAAAAAAAAAAACCAAACCCAAAAAAACCCCCCAAAAGCAAAAANAAAAAGATATCACCCAAAAAAATCACAAACACCAAAAAAAAAAAAAAAACAACCACCAAACCCAAAACCCAAAAAAACCCCCCAAAAAACAACAACAACAACAAAAAGGTCACTCAGCTGCCAGTTTAAATTGAAACATAATCCCTGGTTCATACTATCACATCCTTTTTTATTGTTCAAGCATGGTGCTCCTTGCACAGAGTACTGTAACACACGCTGGAGAAATGGGAAGTCTCCAGGCCTGGTGTGCAGTAGCCCACGTAACCTGTCACTCTCATGTCTTGAATTAGGCTTTCCAATACCTGTATCACTGCTGAATGCCTGTGTGTGATTTTTGTGCCCAGCTGTGGTGGAAGCATGTGCTATTAAGATGCAGAAGAAAGGTGAGGTTGCTGAGGCAAGCTCTTAAAAAACCAGAAACATTATACAAAAGGAAATACCTTTTTGCAGTCATTGAAAACATTTTAGGTGGGTGGAGGGTTTTGGCGTTTTGGTTTTTGTTGGAGGTTTTTTTGTGGTTTATCTTTCTAATTTTATTTCAGTATTTTATTTGACCTTCCTTGTCAAATCTATCTTGCTTCATGAATCTGTTTCAGTGTAGCAGTCCCAAATTAAATATAACTGTTGGGAGAGATTTAACTTGCATGCATTCTGTGAATGAGTTGTTGTTTTCCAAATTCTTTCTGTTTTCAGTGCAAGGCTAAGCTCATTTTTCACAAAAACTTAACAAGGAAATATGAAGGATTTTTTGATTGTGTATGACTGCCAAAGAGAAAAGGGAGGTAAATCTATTTTGGAAATCTCAAGAATGAACACATACCCCTAACAGTATGGTAGGAAGCATTTATAAAACTAGATGTATTCAAAATATAACCCATAATACAGTCCAGTTCTAGTGATCTCTGACAGAAGTTTGAAGAAAGGAGACTTAAGTGACCCTGAGCTGGAACAGAAATAGAAGAAAAAGTGCTTACACTGTGATGTGAGGAATTCCTACAAATATAGTCTCTGTCCCCAGAGAAGGGCAAAACGCTCTTTCTTATCAACTAACAACAACAAAAAAGTTTTCTTCTCATCTTTGGCACTGTCTGAAATGCAATCATTCTTTCATTTAGTGTGCTAATTATGAGTTCAGCTTGTGACCTATTCCAACATTTATATTTTTTGTCCTAAAACTTCTGCCTAACCAGTTTTCTCTCATCTTGTATTTGTATGGATGATGATTTCTATTCCTGTCTTATGGGAAGTTCTTAACAGGACCTTTCTCCACCTTGCCAATTTAATTTTGAATTTAATCTTCTCCTCTGATGTGCTTTCTGTCCCTTCATTCTTGATTAATCTGCCAGTTTATACTGCATTCTATCATCCAATTATTAATGAAACTAATGAAAAATGTTGGACAGAGAACACACACCAGTACAGGCTGTTAATACATTTTTCTCATTTGGAGAAAACATTGACAGTTACAGCTTGGTCAGTATTCTCATAACTTAAACATTATTCTCATAGGAGTTTCACTTAGAGTATTTTTTACAAAATTTTCATGGGAAAAATAATGGAAAATTATGTCAAATGGCTTTAGAGAGTTAGTGTGTGCTTTTCCTCTTTCCATAAGGCACTTTACATTGCCAGAAGGGGACTTGAGGTGTTTTTACATGACTGTTTTTGTCACTTTCATGTTGGGTGTTATTCAGCTTCTTGATACTTTTGTGGTACAAGGTTGATTATTTGGTATTTTTCTGCAAATTGAAATGAAACTAGATTACCTGTAACTCCATAGTTTCGCATAGTTCCTTCAATCCTAGCTTTTATAGGCAGACTTCGTATTGGCCCTTTCCTAGTTTTCTTACAATTGAGCTGCCCTTTTTGAATTCTCAAAAACTAACAACTCAGACTGCTGGATTGTTTGGGGTTTTTTTGTTCGTTTTCTGTTTTTGTTTGTTTCTGTTGTTGTTGTTGTTTTTGTGTGGGTGGGTTTTTTAACCATTCCTGTGCTTTGTTGTCAGCAGACAATAATCTTGTGGCGTTTGTACCCTAAGAGTGTTGCATATCGGTCAAATTCATCCTGACCTCAATATTTTTTCCCCACTTTTATTTATGGACGTAATAGTGAAGAACTGAAATGAAACTGCAGATATTTATTTCCTTGTAATATTTAGACGATCAAGTGGTGGCGATAAGGAGAGCTAATGGAATATCAGCAAGTTTGTTAAGTGGAAGAACTCAGCTCAGCTACTTTCGTAGTTTTTCAGCAAGTGAAGGAGCGTTTTGTTGTGCTCTTGCTAAGAAGGAGTTCTCGGATCAAGTCACAGACCATGGGATTGTTGTAGTGTTACGAATATTACTTATTATATTTTCACTGTATAAGTATTCTCTCCATACAGACTGAGGCTGATTAAAACTTGTTTGTGCCTCCTGTGTGATGGCAATGCAAATCACTATGGAGAGCTCCTCAGAGGTTTGTTTATTTTCTTTCAAGCCTGCTTTTGTTGTCAGTGCAGGGATGTGCTGAAGATCCTCCAGGGCCGAGGGGTGGCTTGGCTCAGATCCACAATCCTTTGCAAGCATTGAGGGCTTGGAACAAGGGGTATGAGTGTTATAAAGAGACTAGTACCAATATGTAAACTGCTCTAAAACCCCCTGCAGTGCACACTTGTGAGGTGTTGCTGTGCCTGGACTGTCTGTGTTAACTGGAGAAGATTCCTTGCTTCAGACAAGCACCTGTTTCAAAAATGCCTGTCCCATCATAGGCTTCCAAGTCTGCACTAAGTGCTTTGGGGACAAGTTCCTGTGTTTTCAAAGTCCTCATTTGAATGTCCCATTGTAAAAAGGACTCTTGAAATTTGGATTGCAAAGCACATTAGGTTATTCCTTTCTCTGCAGTTGTTAATTTTTCCCATGTGAATTAGGTCAATTATTGAAGCAAATGAACATAGTGTTTATTTAACTAGGGAGATTAATTCAGTGTCTGGTTCCCTAATTCTTTGCATTTTTCCTGGCTATTTCTCTTCTTCAAGACTGGTTCTCCTAGTTTCTGTAAAAAGAAGATTTTACATTTGTGCTTAGTATTTCGATTTTTCCTTTCTGAGCAGTTTCAGAAAGGAAAAAAAAAACCTTTTCAGTTTCTTGCAAGGTAAGGATGAGGTACTAAGGTGAGTCCATGATTGGTGCATCTTGTTATGTAAACTGCGCAAATTGCACGAATACAGGAACATACCATTTGGCAAAGTCATGAATAATGAACTTCAGCAGGCATCTGAGTATTTTCTATGCCAAATATTAGCTAAATTTATGAATTCTCTGATGAAACAGATGCAGTACACTGCTTCCTAAACATAGTGACAAGTTGAGTGTTGTCTGTGTCACTGAAAGTGTCCTTTGAACATCTTGTTTCTGTTCCAGAAAGCATGTATGAATGCAGAAGACCTCCGAATTACTAAAAAGTACTTCATAAGGATCCAAAAGAAAAAAAAGAAGCAATACATTAAAATCTGCCTGGTTAGAAGTCTTGTACGAAATTCTGCATTTTTATTTAGTTCCTCAAATGAAACAACAGGCATTGAAACCACCATTATTTATCCTAAATATCCACTTTCTTCCATTAGAAATAGTCTTGGTGATGCATTTCTTAATAGCAGAAAATAGCAAACCTGGGTAATAACAAAACCTTGATTATGAACGTGCCTTTCATTTTCTTGTGACAAGTGGCCCACATGAGAATGTGCATATGAACAAAAATTGTTTTGGGCAGAAATACAGACATAAGTTTTCTTTCTCTTCATGTCTTAAACTTTGCTAAATTTGAGAAAAGACGGAGATACTGCATGAAATTTGATGAATAATCTGATTTGATTATAATTTATGATAAATTCTAGAAAGCTTACTGGAACCTACCTGTATTTTATTACAGGGAACTCAATTTTGCCCATGTAACTGTTTCTTACAGTTCTGTTTAGAAAATTTGCACTTTCTTATTTGCATGTATATGTTCTCAGCTTTCCCTTCTACACCTTAATAGGTGTGAACATTTCTCAGTAAGCTGCTTTCCTTAGAACTATGACAGTACTGCATGCTGCCCATTGAGAAATCCTTCTCCATAAATTGAAATGAAGGAAACTAGGAAACTGTGGTAAATTATAATTACATTGTAATTAAGAATAGGGTTGAAAAAGATTTTTTTTTTCTGATGTAGGACCAACTAAATATTCCTTAGAGGCACTAAGTTATTAACATGCTAATGATTTTTTTTTTTTAATTCCGACCAAGTTATAGCCAGCACGAAAATTGCCAGCATCAACATTCAAAAGAGTTTTTGAATTGCTAAGTGGAAAATTGAAGAGAAATTGATGTTTTTCAGTAGAGTGGATCTTTGATTAAATGTTACATGCAATCACCAGTTTTCCCAAAAAGGTGTGGGGTGTAGTGCACTTCAGGTAGTATTGTGCTAGTACAAATTTTATATTCCTTATGTGAATGTGTTCTATGGGAACATGGCTAATATTGTATGCTGTGGATCACTATTCTCACTTTAATATCACTTCATGTCTTCTCAAAAAGAGAAAGAACTGTGAATAATGGCCAGAAAGAGGAACAATGCAGCCCAGACCTATGTCTCATGTAACCATATTATGTTTGGTAAAATGGTAGGAAACTTGAATGAAACAACTGAACAAACTCTTGGTTGCAGGAGAACTCATGTCCCATCTATAGCTGCAGGATTATGCTGTGAAACACAGTTAAATATTCCCAAAGTTTAGAAATTTTCTCATATTTTTATAGCTTGCTTTTGTCACAGATTTAATATGATTTCATATGAATTTATGATTTGAGAGAAGAACTATTCTTGCTTTTTTTGATTGGTTGGTAAATAATAAGTGGAAATGCCTTCTGAAAGGGCAGAAAAGGTCCCCTTGCTTGTCGTGATCCCTAAATCTACAATGCCAAGGCAGAGAATGAAATATCTGTCCTTGAAACTTCCTGCTAGAATACTCTTTGTGATCATGAAGATGCATAAAATGAATGTTCTGATTGCTGTTGTTGACATAGAAGGATTGATGTTTGCTGAGGTAGGTTGGATATCGCTAACATCTGAACAATATGACTGAAAATTCTTTTGTTTCTTTTTGACAGCCAACAGTGTGTATTTAATATGTTTTTAATCAAATTGCTGGATTCAGAGCAAGTTCATTAAGGACTTTGATAACGAAATATTAGAACAAGTGAGTTGCGTTTCAACATGAAACAAGGCAAGCACAAGTTTAACAAGGCTCATGAACTGGACTGAATTTAATAGGCTCCCCTTATCTTCTCTTTTATGTTTTTAATTGAAAGAATATGCAAATCAAATAAAAACTCTGAGGATGTGAACCCATAGAAATTAAAGATAAATACATGGTGGACCCTGAAGTCCTGAGTTTCAATTTCTGAAGAGGGTTGATGTTCCCCAGTTTTGGGCTTTTCCCTCGTGATCTGCTTGGAGATTTTCACATATCCAGTAAAATTTGGTTACTGAATTCTAGGTGAAGAATTACATAAACTTTTGCAGACGTGAGCTTTTGAAAAAGTGCCTTTGTTTCTCAGTCCTTGCATACGAGTTGTATTTCTGCTAAAAAACCCCCAAGAGTTAGGAAGCTGGCATATCAGACTATCCACTTTCTACTGGAAATCCATGTCCCCCTCTTCTCACCGTCTCCCGTGAGATTTGGGCTTTATGCCTATGCTAAACCTGCATGTCATCCTCTCCTGTCAAGTGTAACAGTATTTGAAACAGTCTCTCTAGAAGTGAGCAGAGACACTAATTTTGTACAGGATCATGCATTCTGTGGTGGTATTGATTTATGCAGAGTTCAGACAGCACACAAGGGAAATACGGTGTACAAATAAAAGTGAGTCTAGTTCAACTTCTTTACTAGAGTACAAACAATAAGCATTCATTCATAAAAGTAACTTTATTTCTGTTGAAGGCCTAAAGTAATTCAGATTGGGGAAGCTCCTGGTGGCATTGTTACACACTCCGTGTGTGTGTGGGAGCGTGTGCTGGTCTTTGGTAGATGGCATTGACAGCATTGTGAGCGGAGTTCAGTGCACCATGGAAATGACTGAGAGGACAGGGAATGATTCATCCACTAACCCATCCTCACTCAGCTCTTGCCTGGGGCGGCGGCGGTGCATGGTGGGGAAGGACTGACAAGCATGGGCACCATAGATCGCGATTCCCGTTGTGCAGCTAGCCACCAATTTGTTCCAGTAGGAGTTTTGGTTAGTCTCTCTGGGCACTGGTTTTAGTTTTTAAATGCTAGGATTGTCTTTTTCATAGGGCTGCCTGAGCTAACAAAATCCTGATCTTAACTTTGGTCCCTGTGCAGGCCACTCGTTTTTTTTACATTTTCTATGCTTTCCAAGAGGAATACAGTTGTCTCTCAGTTGGGTTAAGGAACATCGTAAGAATTCAGAGTAGGGTTAAGTCCATCCCAAACATGATACAGTATTTTCCTGAATTTAACCAGTAAAACAAAATCCTGGGAAAGAGTCTAGAAGGAATAAATAAATTAGTTTTTAAATTTTGAACCATGATTCTTACGGAAAAACATTTCCTGCGAAGTACCTGTACTCAATCTATTACTCAAATACAACCAACTTCTCAGTTGTTGGATAATTCTTAAATGTCTGAAAAGATGCATTTACCTGCAGCCTGCCAAAGTCTGTCCCACCCTCTTTTGGTAATAGCACTCAGTTGTTCTGGAAAATATTACAAGTTGAAAGCACTAAACCAATATTAGCTAATTAATTGAATAATTTAAAGAACAAAGTATATTTCCAGCAATGCAGAGGACTGTGCTTGGCACACAGCAGAGTCGCAATACATGGGTTTCAAGTCTCTTTAGCAGATTTAGAAGATGCATTGTATTGTGTGAGTACATAATTACATAATTACATAATTATGTTTTTATGATTGAATAGTACTTTGATTATTATACAGTGATTGTTTTTTTTTTTAGAAATTGCAGAAATACCCATATATGTTAGACTAAAACAATCAACAATGTATACTAATTGCAGGTCTTTTGGTTTTAGGCTCAGTTTGGGCATAATTTTGAAAATCTTACACCTTTAGAAGAGATAGTACCAAAAATACAACCATCTTGTCAAAGCTTTTATTAATGACCTAAAACATTTCTCTTCAGCAGATACAGACGCTGTACAGAATAATACTAGCCATAGCAATTATTCAGCAGTTTCTTGGGAAAGACCACAGAAATTGAGGAGTAAATCACCTATCCAGAAGAGTTTCATTCTGTATCATGCTTCCAATTTCTAAAATATTATATCCAAAATTCAAACATTAGCCTTTATCTAAGCACTTGCCTTTTGTATTAGGAGCATACCTACCATTTTTTTTTTCTTCCTAGAGAGAAAGCACTAGGTTACAATGATCATGAAATTATCTGCCATTTCTCTGGGCTATTTGTGGTATTTTTTGCTACTGAATTCTCAAGTGGCAGAAAATTGAATATTCTTCTAATGTATTTTCTCTTCAAATAGCAAACAAAAGAGTTACAACAGGCTATGAAAAATGCTGAACCTCTCTTCACGCTAGATATAATATGATGCTTCTAAATATCCGTCTGATATTCAAACAAAAAAAGTTTTATTTTTCAGTTTTCTTTTAAACTACAATAACCTCTGAAAAAACGAGTTATGTAGAAAAGGAAGAGAAGCAGAGCAGAGGAAGGTTGGAAAAGAAAGCAGAGAAGTTGTCCATTAGTGTTAGAATCTGCGTTAAGTTAGGAGACCTGAAAGCATGTATTCAAGTTTCACTTGGCAACTGCATGACTGAATAAAGTTTTTTTGTGCTGATGCAGACAGGAATGGTAAAAGATTTACAGGTACAGTAAAAGGCTTTCAGCAAGGTTGCTGCTGGCAGCACTCAGTATTTTTCTGTAAGGTATTTTTTTCAAGCTCCTACAGGTAATAAAGAAAATATAATAGTGAATGTATTTCATTTTCCCAACTTTAATGCTATTTCCAATGCTAAAATGTAGATGTTATGTACATCTTGTTCTTGTAATCTAATATTTAATTTAAATTAAAATATTTCTGCAATATTTGTAAGTTCAAAAAGATTTAGTTTCTCTTGTGTCTCTGTAGGCAGTCTTTCCAATCCATTTTCTTTTTTTATATGATTCATGTCTCCTTCAGTGTATTTTGAGAAAATAATACCTTTTGTAATGGCAATGAAAGATCTTTGGGCTTCATAATAATGCAATTTTAGCTGAATATTCTTTTGCTGCTGCTTCTTTTGTGCCTCTGATGCTGATACAAAATTTAAGTTTATGAATATGTCTTAATAAGACTGTTCATCCTTAAAGGAGGAACCTTTGTGTGATGAAGAGTTTCTGTGGTGAAAAGTCCTGTGTAGTGGGTCTGCTTGGAGGAGAAGGAGGATTGCATCTCACGCTATGGAAGCAGTTGGGACTGTTGGAGTAATTGGAAGCATGATGGGATAGGACTGCTCTGCAGTTTAATGTAAATAGTCAGCTCCAGATGAGGAACTGGGAGTGCACATGAAATAATTTCTCCAGGAACAAAGCTGTCTCTGCAGTACTTTCTGGGAAAATTTATGTGATTAGCAACATTGAGTTGAGACAAACAAATCATCCTAGTGCAAATGACATCAAAGAAGAGTGAGGAACAAATGTGAAAGTGAGTGTGAAAATAAATGTGAGAAATTACTGATGTTTGGTGTGTTGCATAGCTAAGGGCATTACTTTTTTGAAAAATGTGGACTGCATGTTGTGGCCAAGTTTAATGCAGAGCTGCTCAGAGAGAAGAAATCAGAACCAAAATGAGTATCTGCAGGGAGACAGACCATGAGACTGTCAAGAAAATAGGAGTTTTGACTTTGTGAGTTTCCTGAAGGTCAGTCTTATGATGCTATCCTTTCTGTTTGTTCCTCGGCATAATCCTGAAATGTGGTTTAAAGTTCTCAATGTCCAACAATTTATGCAGTTACTGTTATTAAAATGGACACCAGAGCCCTTACCAAGCTAACATCTACAATATCAAAGTGGATTCCCTTTAGTTTCATTGCAAATACATATATATATATATATATATACACTTATCTATTGATATAGCTACCTGTCTCTATTATCTCTATATCTCCCCCTTTTTTAAAAAAATGTTTTTCTATTTCTTCACTGATGAACTGATAGTAGAGTGGGTTCTTGTTCCATATTGTGAAAACAGAAAGCTCTTGTGTACATGCTCAGAAATGTGACTGGTTGTGGAGGTAGGTAACATTAGCAAGTGGCTTCCTTCAGGTCCTCTGTTTCTTTCATTATTTCTGCAAATTAGTGGAGCCCAGAAGTTTGTATCTGAAGGATGAACTCTGCAAAGTCAGAATGAGAGGGAAGCTTAGGGCTGGAATAGCTTGGTTTTGTTATGTTGTTTTAAACCAGAATTTACCGTGTTTGATTTTATATTTTGTCAAGGTTGCTGGTTTTTTTCTCTGTGGTGAGCAGAAGGCTCCTGCAGGCAGCATGAAAGGCTCTTGGGGCATCATTTGTCAGTTAATTCCACTGTTGAAAAAATGCTCTCTTAGGAGAAGAAAATCCTGTGCTATGTTCCCAGTTGTGAAAAAATATTTCTCACAGTTGTGAGAAAATATTGTGCCGCTGTGAAACTGACTCATACCTTGGGTGTTGGCCACTCTATCGCTGGATACTTCTCCACAGGGGCACTTGTGCCTCTAGTCAGCCTGCCCCCAGAGGAGACCCATCCACCTTCTGGTATCTCTCTTGATGGCTCAAGTGGTGACAGCAGGAGGAGTGGTAGCTTCTTTGTTTCCCACTTGTTAGTAGGTGATTCTGATACTGGCTGTGATACTGGGCTGTAATCAAGCATGCACCAGGCGGCAATCACGTGGCGTTCAGGTGTCCAGCACATGGCAATCACATGGCTTTCAGGTGTCCAGCACATGGCAATCACATGGCATTCAGGTGTCCAGCACTTGGCAATCACATGGCAAATGTGTCAGGCACGTGCCTGGCACGTGTTATTCACATGCCAGTCATGCACCTGGCATGTGACATTCACATGTCCATCATCTGGCAATCATGAGCCCGACACTTTTGCGCGAAACAGGATTTGAAATGTGGTGACTTAGCTTTGCTTGGGCTGTAGGGCTCAGAGGCTGTTGCTCATCTTTCTCATTAACATTTAAGTTTGTGCAAGGAAATTCGAAAAACCATTATCACTTCATTTGATTCATTCTTAAATAAATGCAGACCCCTGCAGAGAGACTTGATATAATAAGTAGTATCCAGTATAAATGATCACTGCTTTGGTTTGTGTATGAATTCTTGCAGTGCAAGTTTCAGAATTTGCTGAAGCAGCAAAAAATCGGTAATGTGGAATGAGGTTCAGTCAGTGAAGAGTGATAAGTGTAGTGATCAATAACGGAGTGATTTGTGAAAAGCAGTTGATGACAGTGAGCGCGTGTTGGTTCCAGATGTGTTTGTGCTGTAGGAGCAAGGCGTGCTGAAGTGGATAACACTGCTACCCTGCAAGGTAAACCATTCCCATTTTCTTCCTGACAGTTAAAGTTGATTACAAATGGCATTATTTGGCTGTATTTAAATAGTGCTAAGTAAAATAATGATGGTTTTGTCTAAACTAGGGAAATGAGGAGTAGGATGGAGTAGTCTCTTGTGTGCAGTGGCTTAGGGGAAGGTCACTTGTGCAATTGTTTGGTTTTAGGCGGTGGTTTTGATGGCTTTGCTTATATGCAGTGTTCACTCTTCATATGCCTCTGTGACAAACAAAATGAAAATGTGACAAGGATTTCAAATGGATTGCCATTAAATTGAAGCAAAAGTAAATGAATGCTTATTGAGGCATGAATTTTTTTAGCTTGGTTGCCCTGAATTCAGTAATTTTTCTTCTATCAAAGAAACTTTTCAGGAAAGAAACAATACATAGGTTTACAACTGAAGTAGTAATTTGACATTGTTTGGATTTTTATTACCTTATAGGACTTCTCTGATTGGTCACATATGCATTGACTATTAATTTAATGAATTGTAGCTTTGTGAGTCATACACTCAACAATGAAGTTTTAGCTATTGTAGTCTTTGTACTTCCTAGTCATTAAAGGTTTCCCTTTTCTGATTTTTGTCATATAAATTCTTAGTCATGCAGGTAATCCCATTAAAATTCTCTGAGACTGCTAGTGTGAATAGTCTGGTAGTCTGGGTCTAAATTAATAAAGGAATCTCATTTCTATTCTTCTAGAGTAGAGGTATATAAAACACTGAAAGTGCTTTAAAGTGTTCTGTAACCCAAGCTGTAAAAGATACCATAAATTTAAAAAGTGACATTTTCTATAATACATAGCAAGAACAGCAGAAATTATGGTGACTGCTGAGATGCTGAAATTACTATGAATTTCCTTTAGGTAAAAGGAAAATGGGGATCTGATTCTGCTTTTCTTGCACTGATTTTATGCCAATGTAATGTTGCTGAGTTCAGTGGCTGTCAACCTGACTTGCATCTGTGTAGGAGTATGTATATATATATCTTGCCATTTCAGGAAAACTGATCCAGTTAGATGTCTGGGTTTTTAGTGGGAAGAGCACCATTGTTGTAAAACTCTGTCAATAGCTAAAGGTCACTACTACCCTTGTATTTAACTTTTCTCTAACTTCTCTAAAAAGTTAATTTGAATCAAAGTTATGTACATGTCCAGCGACCTGCAGTGTTTTAGATTATGAGGTGCATTGAAGCAGGTAATTCTGAGAAAAAAAATTGAGATATTGGACAGTTTAATATTTTGTCAAGTATTCTAACCTTTTGCCACAAAGTTATTTTTCAAAATGAGTTAATCTTGAAAATTTCATATATATTTTATCAGCGGTCTTAAATGACCGCTGCAAACAAATATTTTAATGCAAAGTTGAGCCATCATTCTGAAAAAATAAGTAGTTGAGCAAATCCCAGGGATTTTATAAACTTGTTCTATGTATAATAGAGTTTGTAAGCTGCTTCATCGGAATCAGCATGCCTGAAGGAAGAAACTTCATAGGTCTACCAGAGCTTTTCAGCCTTTTCAACCTACCTGACAGGTTGAGAGACGTTGCAGATGGCCAGCAGAGCTAGAAAGATTTTACACACTCAGCAGCAGTAATTTTTGCAGATCACAGTGGCTGAGCAAAGTGCTCAGGCTTCCCAAAAGCAACAGCTCAGTGCGCTATGAGCACTTGCTGCAGAGAAAGTGCTGCCGTGAAGGTCTCCCAGAGAAAGCTGGAATGCATCAGCTATTTTACTTTCTCTGTGTGTGTATGGTGTTATTCCCATGCTTTCCATGATTCTTTTTCAAAAATACATCCAATCATTGGAGGATGTTTCAGAAAGAAGCACTGATGCTTTTTAATTACTAGCAATGCTGTATAAAGTCTAAGAAAAAAATAACATGATGGTGGAATCCTGAAGGTGGAGGTCCAGGATGACTTTGCATGGAAAAGATGTATAATAATATACGGATTTCTGCAAAACTGGATAAATCTTTCCTATTTTAGAAGCCTTTTTTGTATTTTTGAATTCATAAGGCACTGTCGTGCATTAACGTGTTCGGTAAGCTCCTCGGCCTCTCTGATAAGTTTTAAGTCTCGGAAGATACTCTTGGACTATGCTGTGCAGTCACTAATTTCAAACAGGGGCTGACTTTTAGAAGCAAAGTGAAGCAGCAGTTCCTGCTTTGGAGGGGAGGTATGGGATTGCAGTCTCTAGTTTGCCCATGTTTTCTTGCGTTTCCATACTTTTATTGTCGAACTATGTATGTCCAAATTCCAAATGTATAACGGTAATTCTGAGTCTTGCATGAAGAAACACACACAAAAATAATTTCAAGCCCTCCTCTTACATTTAGCTTAAAAGCTATTTTCATATGTGTACCTTATAAAAAATGTGTACCTTATAAGCAAATTCTCCCTAATATGCCCTGCCTTGATTTTCCACACAATTCAACAGTGGAGTGAATTACACTCATGGGAAAGTAATGCAAGGAAAAAGCTACTGCAATAAATATCTCAATGCCCAGGACGTCCTCTTAGGTCCTGATATTTTCTGATGCATTTTCCTGGTCGCACATTGGCACATACACTCACCCTGTGGGATTATAGCAATCATGCCTTGAAAATATATTTACATTCACTAATAGTGAATCACCTGAATTTATCCCAAATAAAAAATAAATCAACCCACTTTCTGTATTCAGTAATTAGATTCCTTTTGCACATTTTTATTTTTGATGCATAAGCGTTTCTATAAATGGATTACATCTGGGTACTGTGATGAAAAGGTTATTAGAAATGTGACACAGACAGATAGTCCTTGTGTTAAAATAATTCCCCAGTGGCATAAGCGAAGCTCTATGTTGGCCTTGTGTGGCTGTAACAAAAGATTTTAGCTGCTGCTCTGGGACACTGTGTCATCCCAAGGAAACATAAATAGGTCCAGGTCCACCAATTTGTCTTCCAGATTTTTTTACTGATATATGTCTAGGAAGGTCTGATTTGCTAGACATTATTTTTAGATCCTTAGTATTGATGAAGAGATTCAGATAAATGTATAGTTAACGTGCAGAAACATTATATTAGCCTTGGAAACAATAGCAAAAGCATTGTCTTTCAAGCCATGATAGAAATTATGCTTTGAAAGTTCCACACAATATGTTTCTACTTCTCAACTAAAATTGTAAAAGCTACCCCAAAAAACACATGCTGTAAACTAGCAGAAATTATGTTCATATTACCACGAATGCAATGCCGAATGCCTTATTTAAAGAAAATACAATCCAAAGGTTCAAGAATAAGATAAATGACAATAACTTTCACAAGCACTTGCAAAAACATCTGCTAACCTTTCCAAACACAACAGACTTTCACCTTGATGTGTTTACATTGCTTGGAAAATGATCTGCTCTCCATTAAATTCAACACTAAATGGCCCAGTGGGTGTAATGAAGCAATAACATAATAAAAAAAAAAAATCCCTATACTTGTAAATGCTGCCAGAGCTATCTGAATATTTTATAATGAGCAGATAATCTGCAAAAAATGGTTCCTGCTGTGAAAGTATAAATGATAATATTCAAACATTAGACCTAATTCTGCAATTTTTTTTTTTAAACAGAGGTGTTTTTAGAAACGCATTTAGGGAAAGGCAAAAGTAGAACTTTTTGTTTTATTTAGAAATATCTTCCAAAGGGTAACCAATGAAAGCACTAAAATTGCTCTTTTGGTCTTCTATGATTCCTGTGTTTTCAAGGTCTTTTGTTTAAAAATATCCACAGCAGTTCCCTAAAACAAAAGTATAACAAAAAGGAGGGGGAGATTGTGTTTTGGATGTTTTTATATGTTCTAAATGTTATTTACTAGGACCTCAAAAGGTTTGGAAATTCAAACCATAAAACTCTGAAAATCTTTGGAAATTATCTTTCAAATGACAAGAAATAATATAAATTTCTAAAATTTCTTAGATTAAAAAAAAAAAAAAGGAAAACCCCACACATTTCTGACATTTCTCCTGAATTGAAAACAAAAAAACCCCTTAATTTTAGTTATCCCTTGCTTGTAGCCTTTAATTTCCTATTCTCCATTGTTACTACATTTATTGCCAGTTTATTTTATTTAATGTCTAATGGATGCATTTTGTTTGTGCATAACAAAGATTTTAGGGGTTGAACTGTCTTTCTGAAAGTTATTATTCTTTATTCTGCAGTGTTTGGGAAGGTGGTGGTTGTTTATTTTTTTAAACACAATTCTCAGAGAGCGTATTCATGTGGCTTGCCTTTTAAATTCTTTTCCTGTTTCATTTAGTAGATGTATTTTCATCAGCATATTGCCGAATTACTTATTTCTCAAATACTTAATCACAAAGGAAAAAGGAAAAGAAAGTGACTGTGTATCCAAAGAGATAACCTATCAGCAAACTTGTCACAAACACTAACTGAAACTTAATTTTAAAAATTGCCTTCTTGGATACAGTGGTAGTTAGTGATTGTATTGGAGTGTTAAAAATGGAATTTACTTGTCTGCAAAAATGAGTTGCTTGTTATGCCCGAACAGCTGTTCATGCTCTTGCTTTCTGCTGAGATAAAGTTTTGATTGGATATTTAGGTTCTGGGAAAACTAAAGATATTTAAGGTGGAAAATGGCACTAATAGGATATCTGGATGACAGGTTGTAGGCTGATTTCACTTATGGGAATTGATGCAGAGAGAATGAAAAAAAGTGATTTTTATCTATGAAATCAAAAATAATATTCTTAGATCAGCAATAGTATGGCCAGCAGGACCAGGGCAGTGACTGTCCCCCTGTACTGGGCCCTGGTGAGGCAACACCTCAAATCCTGTGCTCAGTTTTGGGGCCCTCACCATAAGAGGGACATAGAGCTGCTGTAGCAAGTTCAGAAAATTGCAATGAAGCTGGTGAAGGTTCTGGAGCACAAATCTGATGAGGAGCAGCTGAGGGAGCTGGGATTGTTAGTGTGGAGAAAAGGAGGCTGAGGGGGGACCTTATTGCTCTCTGCAGATACCTGACAGGAGGGTGTAGCCAGGTGGGGGTCGGTCTCTTCTCCCCAGTAAACAAGTGATAGGAGATATCCTCAAGTTGTGCCAGCAGAGGTTTAGACTGGATATTAAGAAAAAATTCTTCAACAAAAGGGTTATCAAGCACTTGAACAAGCTGCCCAGGAAAGTGATGAAGTTGCCATTCTGGGGGGTACTTAAAAGACATGTGGATGTGGCCCTTTGGGACATGGTTTAGTGGTGGACTTGGCAGTGCTGGGTTAATGGTTGGACTTGATCTTAAAGGTCTGTATCAACCTAAAAGATTCTATGTTTCTAATTCCCTATTCTATTTTTTCCCTTCCCTTTAAAACCTGTACTGACTGCCTACCTTCTCAGAAATATTGCTAAACCCAAGGTTTTGTCTTGTAGCAGCAGCCTGAATTGCGGTCGGATGTTTCTGTCCATTCTTTTTGAGCTCAGTCAACTCCGACTGCCGTTGACAGGAATTTCGAGGCTGTGAGCACAATTTCCATATGTGGAAATCAAGAATATGGCAAAAAGAATGCACTTCAGGTTGCTTGACAACAACAAATTTTCTTGGTAGGCAGAGCCCGCATAGCTTTGCTAACTCTACCATTTGTCATGTTAATTACTGCCTCAGGTACAAGCTCTGTACTGCAATATACTCCTGGTGGAGAGGGAAGTGACACAACACAAACTGCTCACTTTACCTGCATGGGAAGAGCATCCCTCTGGATCTGAGTACCACACACATAGCTGACCTCGTGCCTTTTTCTGGCCCTATTTCATGCAGAAATCTTTGTTTTCACAAGGACCATTTCTGAAAACAAATGGAATAAAAAGCAGATGAGGGAGTTTTTGTGGCTTGTAAGTCATCACAGTAGTGCTTCTCAGATTTTAGAAGCTGATGTTTGCAAATTAATTGCTTGGCCTTTAAATAGTTCCAAACCACCCAAAGTGCTCCATTATTTTAGTACAGGCTTGAGAAATAGATATGTATTACTAGCTAATTGAATAACATATGGTGTTGATTAGTGCTTAGCTCTTTTTATAGAACTCAATTAAAAAACTGACTGCAGTATATTTTGAGACTATGAGATGTCTGTTGGTTGCTTCTGGCATGAGGGAACTGCTGAACCAAGAAATGATGAACTTTTTCTGTTTAGTCCATCCATAAACTCCTTTAGGATCTCTTGGTGATTTGGCTGTGATGGGCTGTGTGGGCGGGGGTTTGTTCATTTGCTGCAGTATTGAAATGCAGCCTTTCCTGAAAGATTTAAGTGCTCTCCCGGCGAAGCAAAACAAAAGCCCAGCCTTTTATTTTCTGTGGTATTGCTTAAGGTATACACATATACAATGAGCCTTCAAATGGATGAGTGTCTTTTCTTATGGGGTTCAGTTTGCAGAGATGCATTTCTTGGGAGGAGTCCTAGGACAGAGGCTTGAAATTATAAAGCCCTCCAATCACAAATAATGTCAATCTCATTTTGCCTCATTCCCCCCGAGGAATAAACATGTGCGGAAAACCTGCCTTTATTTCTTTTGCTTGATGCAGTTTTTGCTTAAGAGATTATTTTCCTCTTAGACTTCACAAAAACACCTGAGATGATGATGATTATGATCTTATTATTATTCCCATGGATGACTGAAGTGGTGTAGCAGCTAGCAGCAGTGATCAGACTGGGAGGAGCTGGTAGGATACAGAGAAACAATAAACAAGAAAATAAGATGGTTCTCTCCCTGACTTTTCTTTCCTCCCTGCTAAGTTGCCTCTTTTACTCTATTTTGTGTGGAATTTTTAAAGAGAAAATTTGATAAATATTGGCTTCAAATGTGATGTGATCTGAGCTGTATTAGGCAGACAGCAAGAAGAGATACTGACTTTTATCCACAGTTTTATCACTGACTCATAATTTAGCTCTTGGGTGTACGATCTGAGAAACTCTTCCTTGATTTTTGGAAGCAAGTGATTATTCTTGCTCACTGAAACTCATAGTAGAAAAGCCTTCCTACAGTGTAAAATTACTTAATGCATGTATTTTCCAGACTTTCACATAAAATTTTATTGTATTATATGCTATGTTTTATTTAAATTTAATCTGAAAGGCTCAGAACAAAGGAGGTCCTGAAAAATTGATTGGTTTCTAAAAAGCATTTCAGATCCCAGTAGATTCCCATTCCACAGTAGCTCTTCCACTGAAATGACATTCATTCATCCATCCGTCCATCCAGAGAAAACAGATGAGTCCTGCAGCGTATCCTGAAGGTCACTCAGGTCATTTGGGAGGGAGCTGTGTTTCACAGATGCAGTGCTTTCACCGTGAGTGGCCTTTCACCGCTTTGCTGTTTAGTCCTTTTTGCTGTGTGTTTGTTCTGCCACAGCCATGATGTGCAAAACAGGCCGTTCATGACCGAAATTGCTCTGGGCTCTAAACCAGGAGCAGGTGCAACCGCGACCAAAAGCGGAAGGCTACGGTGTTGGGATCATCCAGTGATAATGGGGGTGGAGGAAGCCAAGGATATTTTATTTTTGTATTCCTGATCCTTCTCCCAGGCTGCCCTGCCCCCACCATCCATGTTTAAAATAGATGGCAATGTGATCATTTTAGGCTTCTCCCAGGAATAAATTTCCGGAGCTAGCATTTTATTCAGTGAGATCAGCTAAAGGGTGCAAAGGCAAGTTAGGACTCACTGGCTTTTTGGTAAAGTCATCACAAGTACCCAATGCAGCAGGGAGTTTCAAGCAGCATAACATAAATAAGAAGACTTTAGTACAGAGATTACAGTTTTGGGAAGGGTCCTGTCACATAGCTTCACTCACAGTGCGAAAAAGATTCTGAAAAGGCTGATGGAAAAGTCACTCCGCTACAGTGACTTTCATCAACTGGTGATGTCCAATCACCTCAAAGATATAGCACTAAATTTATGAAGTTTGAAAAGATATGAAGATACCAGTTATTACCAGATGTCTTTTTGTGTAGCATGCCAGTAACATCCCCCAAATATGTGAAAAATGACAAGGTGATGATTAAGGAGAAGATATTGATGTGATCAGTCTCTCTCTTTTTTTTCCTCTTTTTTTCTTGTTCTTTTCTTTTTTAAACATTGCATTAACAGCAGTTTCTTTTAAGCAGCTGATATCTCTCAGTATTTGTTGTTATCTGTTGATATCTCAAAAATGAGTGTTACTATTGCTACCTGCAAAAGTTCAGTCCTTTTAATGTTTGGAGAGACATTATCACAGGCAGAATAAGATTCATCCCATGTAACTTGAGATCTACAGCACAGACATCTGCAAATGAAGAGAAATACTTTTTTCTGAGAACAAAACACCTGAGTTTATGCTTTAGTCTGCTTCAAGAGTGAGATGACTCTTCATAGGGCTTCTTGGTGAAATTTAGGGTGTCTAGGAATAGAGTCTGGGAATGAGTAACTGAGATGCAAACATCTGCATCTCTGATGATTGCTACTTTATGTCTTTCACAGTTTTGAAAAGAAGTATTAGAAATCCCTGAATATTGTCATTAGTGGACTTTTATCCTTAATTCCCTGTCCATCTTTTCTATCCTTCAGCCATTACAGGAATGTATTTATTGTAGCAACCTGCTGGGAGGTAAACAAGGAGATATGCTTTAAGATGTGTAGAATCATAGAGTGATTTAGGTTGGAAGGGACATTAAAGATCATCCAGTACCAACCATCCTGCCATAGGAAGGCAACCTTCCACTAGACCAAGCTATGCAAAGCTCCATCCAGCCTGGCCTTGAACCCCTCCAGAGATGGGGAGCCCCCTGCTTCTCTGGGCAACCTGTTTCCAGTACCTCATGACACTTAAAATAAGGAATATTTTCGCTAATACTTAATCTAAACATATCCTCCTTCAGTTTGAGGCCATTCCTCCTTGTCCTATCACTACAGGCCCTTGTGAAAAGTCCCTCTTCAGCCTTGTAAGCTCCTTCAGGTACTGGAAGGTTGCTCTAAGGTCTCCCTGAAGCCTTCTCTTCTCCAGGCTGAACTGGGTCATTCATCAATGGCAAGAGGTCTGCATTCAATACAGCTGACTTAGGTACGCAGCGGTCTCTGGGATTCAGGTACTCTGTCGGCCTCTTGAATGTACTCAATGTATTTTATGTACACAGAGCCAAAGTCACAGTGATTGATAAGAGTTCTGTGCTGATGAGATGGTCTGGAAACAGAACAATTAGTTGTAGTACAAATGAGGAAAATTTCCTTTGAATTTTCCTGAATAGGAAGTATGCCATTGGCTTGCAGTTAAGAAGGTAAGGACTGTTTCAGGGAAGGATGAGATTTCTAATCCCTTACCTTCAAGAACACTTAAGAAGAGAAATCCCCAGGAAGTAGCCACGCTATCTAAGCCAGCAAACACCACAAATTGTAGTTGTGCTGGTTTTCCACATGGGACAGTTTTCTACTTCACAAAGCTATAATGTCATGCAAAGTTCATTTTACTGGTAAGCATCATTGAGCCAAAATTGAGTTCAGAGCCCCAGGGAAAATAAATGTAAGCATTTATCCAGAGTGCTATTTAAATTGGCATGAAATTTTGGGATCTTGGTTGCCTAGTTCACTCATTTCTAGTGCTCTGCAGGCTTCATTAGGACCTCTAAAATTGAGAAGCTAGCTTTCTTTTACAGGGAAAAAGTAGTTATCTGCAAAACTGATGACTTTAAAAGATATGTAACCAGTAGAGTCAACATGAACTCTATAATATAATGGCGGGGAAAGAGGGTTTTCATTTAAAGCCTATCCACGTATTATCAAACCAATAAGACACTGATAAAAATTACTTTAAAAATTAGGATTATAATTTTTTTTTTCTATCCATATTCATTGTAATTTTTCATTAGGATCAACTAAGCATTCTTCTCCTCACCAATCAAAACTGCTAAACATTTTTACTCCAGAAGATAAAGTATGCAATGATGCATGCATGACCTGAGCTCCTGTTGCTTTCATGAGTTAGGCTGCATGTGTGTTGGTCTAAACACTGGAGGATCTTCATGAGAATTTATGAACTTGATATATTTTTTCTCATTTCTTTAAAAATACTAGTTGGAGTGGCAAGTTGTATTTTAAAAGTATGTCAGCAAATTATACTCAAATATCTCCCTCTTTTTTATCACTTGCCATCTTTATTTACTTATCCATTAAGAAATACAGAGTAAGAATGGCTGAGAATGTTTTAGTCAGAAACTGCTTCTGTTTTTAAAAATTTTTCTTCATGTTTTTGATTTTTTCTTAAATGAATTGTTTTGTGCCCAATCAACATACTGAGTACTGCTATGTAATGCTGGCTCTACAGCAAGTGGTTTGCACAGATGTGTAATATTTCATTTTAGTCCTTTAGGAGTGCCGTTATAGATTCATAAATCACTGTGTATCTGTAAAGAAAATGGTGATGGACTGTAGTGTAATACATATTTCTGAAACTTCTGTTTTCCTAGCTGTTACCTAAACTCCAATTAGCAATTATCCCCTTCCTCTAGATCGAGAGTGACATGGATGTACACAAAAATGTATTGCAGCTCTAATGACATCACATGCTTTTCTAATGAAAGCACATGGTAGATGCACAAATCACTTATTTCCAAGGTGGAATTTCCCTTATTATTTTGTTGTTCAATTACTGAGTGTGCATTTTGCAATTTTATTTTCTGGAATGAGATTAGAATGCAAGACAGATTCTGAAGCCCAAAAATAAGACTTTAATGGATTACACTGTTTTGATTGAAATATTGGAAGGATGTATTAACATGCTAATACATTTTATTAGGCTGCCAGTTTATGTGTGTAAATGTTTCAAAAGGAATGAGACATGCATACACAGAGCATAAAATGTTTAATTTACTAGATAATATTTGCTTACAAAGTTTTATATCTTGGTTGAAAAATCTGTTTTGTTATAGTAATCTTCTGCCTATATGGCTAGCACTATAGATCTGGAGATATATTGTTCTTGTAATTTTAAATTCATACTGCTCTCTAGTGGGGAATGCTTTCAATGCAATAGATTTTATATATATATATATATATATATACATATAA